>VNJR01004795.1:0-176011 GCA_008042585.1 Drosophila punjabiensis | reverse complement strand
TCAATTCCGAAATTTCGCAATATTTTTTCAAACTTTTTTCAATTTTGGTAAGTTTTTCAGTTTTTACAATTTTAGAACCTTTTCACTCTTCACTTACTAGTTTAAAATTCGGCTAGAAAATTCAGTAATAGTTTTTGTGTTGTTTCCAGTCGGAGCTGTAGCGTTGGAATGATTCGTAGAGCAGACCGGCTGGGCCAGGTAATGAAGTTTCGAGCACTCGGGTTGCTGGGATCGGAAAAGGGTCTTGAACTTCAATTTGGTTAGTTGAAAGTGACCTAAATAATTGTAATTTATAACTATTATGGATGTAGATGGTATGTACATTGTAATAAGTAAGGAAGTAAGAGATTTTTAGGATCATTTACTATAAGCACGCAGAGATCAAGGCGGACTCAGCTAGAAGTGAAGGCCGCTGAAATGATTTATGTAAATTTCGGGGCAGTCACAAAAAAGCACTCTTGAGCAAACTAATTCAAGCAATTTGTCAAAAGAAAGCACAACACAGGAGTCCAAACAACGTGCAACATCAGCAGGCCAAATCCAACATAAATAAGGCACAAAGTGTCGGGACAAACGGACAAACAAACAAATAGACAAACAAACATCCCACACCTGCCACGCCCCCACACTTTCCGCCCGCTTTTAAGCTGCCAAATCCGACAATTAAATTATTGCAAGACAAAACATGCACCGCAAAATATTCAAAGCGCGCCAAAAACAGGATGTAAACAACAACAACAACAGCAACAGCAACACGACGATGACGGAAAACAGGAAAAACCTCGGAAAACACACACACCCACCGAAAACGAAAACATAAACACAAAAAGAGCAAAACCGAAGGAAGGCCAGAACCGAAAACCAAAAATAAAAAACAAACACAGATTCATCTTCCGCAACAAACAAAAACTTTTTTGGCAATGGAAAAGCGCATTGGAAAATAAAGAAAACGGGAAGGGAAAAGAAGGAAGCGACATATTCACGGGGCTTCCCCTGTAGTCCCTCTATCCCTCAGATATATTCACTATATGGCTCGGGGCAATAATTCGAAATTCGATTACCATAACCAAGTACTCGGAAAACACAAACAGTGATCGCAGGGAGCCTCACACACTCACTCACTCACTCACTCACTCCAGAAAAAAAGGGAAAAAGAATGGAAAACTGTGGAAAACTGATGGGAGGAAAAGGGGTGCAAAAGCGACAAACTCGCTGCTGCTGCTCAGGGGCAAAAAAAAATACTGAAAATGGCGAAAACGTTCGCTAAAAGGTCGCAACATCAGACGGGCAACGGGAAAATATAAAAAATGAACGGGAAAAACAAAATGAAAACAAAGACAAAAAACTGGTGGCCAAAAAGCCAAAACGTGAATATATCAGAATTTTTGGGCAAACAAGGCTCGGCCGACCGCAAACTAGAAAAAACGGGTTGTCCTTGTGTGTGTGGGCAAGGAGCAAAAGAAATGCAAAGAACAGAGCAGGAAATGCGTCACTTTGATGCAAGAACTGCTTGACAAGGCTTGCACTGCTTGCTAAGAAATGCACTGCTTTAATCTAACCTAAAAATCCTAGAAAGTGTTGCAACAACCCTGTTCTTGGCCAAATTCAGGGCTTAAAGAGCGCAAAGTTCGCTTGTAATTAGAAATCGATATGCCGCTCAAATCGGGTATATATATATATGTATATATATCCCCTCTTTAGCCGCCTTTCCCTCGACCGATTTCAATTACAGCCAATTAAGCGAAAAAGCGGCAGTGGCAGAGACAAAGAACCTCACTTACAAATGGCAACAGAAAGCCAAAAGATGTTCAGACACAGAAGGCGGAAGGCCCACCCACTCTCTGACAGTCACCACCCACTCACACACACACACACACACACACACTGACACACACACTCATGAAGAGCTGCTGGCATTTTGCACCTTTGGCGAAGGTAAAACTTTTTATCCACTTTTCCACTCGCGCTTTTCCCCCGCACGAAAATGTTAAAACAAACAAACAAATAAATTAGTGTTCAATCAGCGTAATTTCTTCGACTATGCAGTCTGGCTGCCACGCCTCCCCCCGGGGGGAGTGGGGTGGTGGGGGAGTGGGAAAATCCAGCCAAGCATGTTTGCCTTTTGTCTTAGGGCCTGATATGCGATTGTTACTTTGGGTTTCAATTGCAGCGCACGTTGGGTGGTTGGGTGGTTGGGTGGTTCGTGTGGTTGGGTGGCTTCTGTGCAATCTTTGCACCCTGCAGTTAGTTGTAAGTAATTAAGCGAGGAAGCACAGCCCCCGGGGGGGCATTGAGGGGTTAACGGAGGCATTTCGGGGGGTTAAAACAAACGAAATTTTCGGTAATTTGCTTAATTTGAATTCGAATCGAGGCGATGGCGATGGGAATGAAAAATAAGGTAAAGTTTAATACAAACTAAGGAAATGGGGAATATCGAGAAAAGGTGCAACAAGAAATTTAATCAGAGAGAAAAAGGGGGCCACGGCCATGAAAAAAGTAATGGGTTATATAATGTTGCATACTTTTCGGGGGGGAAATCTAATGATAGGTGCTTTGAAAAGGCGAATATTAGGAAATAAAAACTATACAAAAATATAGTAAATATGTAGAATAAAATAAAAAAAAAATAAATAAAGAAAAATGTAAATAAATAAACAATAAATAGAGTCAATAAAAATATGATGTTCTGGTTCTGGGTAAAATAATAACTTATTAATACCATATCTATTTATTAAATTTGATTTTTTATATTGTCTTTTTTTTATAAATCAATTATAAAGCAAATTCATTAACTTAATATAGTAAATATATTTAATAAAATTAAATCAAATTAATTCAATTTAGTTAATGAATTTGCTATATATTTTTAGTAATATTTACTAATTTACTATTGTTTTATTATTATTATTATTATTTATTAATATTATTATTATTTATAAGTACGTATTTATTAATCCATAAATAGTATTACAGTTTATAAATAACTTTAAAAAAAAATCTTTAAAAGAAATATATAAATTAACAAAAATTAAAATTAAATTTAATTAAAAAAAAGCTTTTTCTAAGTTTAAACAAAAAAGACGTTGTGTCAATTAATCGGTTTTAAGATATTTTGACAAACAAAAATTATAAATTGTATAAAATATAATTATTAAGCAAACTAAATAATGTTATATAAATATATATTAAATGTAATATACATTTAATTTAATTAATTTAATTTTTTAATTACTAAAAATAGAAATACACAGAAAACCCACCTTTAAACCCCATTATCAACACTTGAGCTCCTTTTGACATTTACCAGTAACACTCAAAGTGGACAAGCGCCAACCCCCATTAAAAGCGGGAACACTTGTCTCCGAGACTATTTGGCGCTGCCTCGCAATCACTCAAGAGCAGCACCGCACCGCACAGCTGTATTGAGCTGAGTGAAAGATCTCCATTTGTGGAAAGAACTCTAAGCTGGAAGGGAAATTCCGAGTGAGTCAACTTGAGTAAGCGCCCACGCAGTATCTAAGTGTATGGGGATCCAATTCGTTACTCTTTGGGAGTTTCGTAAGAGAGCGGCTGACTCAGGCTGCGCAGCTACGTCATGACGATGATCTGATCTGGAATTCTGATCCCCCACTGGCGCCCTCTTGCTCCGGTTGGCTTCAAACTGGTTTGGCTTTTTGGGCTTTCGGCTGGCTAGGTGACTTTTGCTTGATTTATGCCAATTTATATGCATTAGCCGGTCTCTTGAGGCGATCGCGTGCGCAGAAAATAATAGCGTCTTCTTGTTCTTGCCGTTATTTCTAATTAGATTAGGGTGGGACTTCTTCTTCTTCTTCTTGCTCCTGCTTTCATTCTCGCGCTCGCTCCTGCTCTTGCTTTAGCTCTTGCTCTCTGATCTCCACCCCTCTCTTTCTGTCTGCCCCGCGAGCCAATCCCTTGTTTCCATTCTTGTCGACCTCCTTTTTCTTTTCCTTGCTCTTTTTTTTTGTCTCTCCTTTTTCGCTACTGGCTACACCACACAAACACACACTCACATCTAGTTATTGCAAAAGCCTTGAAACACGTTCTCGAAACGGATCGGAATGGAACGGTCGGTCAGTAGGAGATCGGGGAACGGAACAAGGAACAAGGCGCAAAAGCAAAGCCAAAAGGTGTAGCACAAACGAGAAGTAAACTCGTTTCGACGCCGGCTCCCCAAACTGATTTACCTACACTACTTCCACTTCACACACTGCTCTCGACGCGATCGCGGCGGCACTCGGCACTCGCAGAAACAAGGAGCTTGTTCCACAGCGGACACACAGCATCCACACTGGGAGAAAAATAGAGTGAGAAGTTTCAGTTTCAAGAAAATTCGATATTTGGTAAATTTTGAATGTCATGGGAAATGTAAAGATTTGCAAATAATAAAAAAAACTTTTTTAAGCTTAAACTATACACATTTATTTTATTATAATTTATTTAAACTCTGTTTCCCATTAATTTGTTATTGATTTTGTTATGATTTAAAATTTATCCAATTAATTTGTTTATAAAATCTTTTTAATTTAGTTTAAAAACATTTTCTTTCGGATTTTTTTTTCTATTAAATTTGTATTTGTTATTTTTTTAAATGTATTCAATTAATTTGATGATAAAAACATTTTAATTTAGTTAAAAACCATTTTCTTTACAGCTTTTTTCCAGTTTGCATTTTAATTCTTTTATTTTAAATTAACATAAATTTTCTTATTTTTTTAAACAAAAAATATTGTATATCATAATGCATTTTACTTATTATAATCTTAAAAATATTTTTTTAATTTCATATATGTTCTAATATCTCTTCATTTGGTTCTTATATCTCTCAAAAACAATTTAAATATTTGAAAATATACATCAATCTATGTAGATATATTTGTGAAAAAATTTTTCATTTTAATTTTTCTAATTGGCTTATAGTTTTTTTTAACAATATTTTATTTAGTAATAAAACTTGTTTTATTTTGTTTATTCAATTTGAATATTTTTAGAATTTTCGGCTTTTTATTCGAATAAATCACAAAATATAGAAACATATGGATAAAGGATTTTAATTAAATTATTTTAAGCAGCGATATTTTGATGCACAAGATATTTAAAGGGTACCTTCACAACCCTTTGCCTGATCTCTTTCAACATTCACATCTTGAAGCTAGAACTTGTTAGGAATTTTAGTAAAAAATATAAATCTTCTTCTTTTTTTAGCTTATTTCTGACACAAAAAATATAAAGCTCACTCAAGACATTCGATTACATTTATTTCTCGCCGTGCACTGAACTCAAAAACGTTGCTTTTTGTGTACTTTAGCCAGTCGACAGTCCCCATTCCCATTCCCACTCCCAAAACCCAAACACAAACCCAATCCCGATCCCGATGCCCTGCATCTCCCGCCGCAATTCCCAAAACTTGAGCTTGGTCAGCGGAGCAGCGGCGGCGTCTCTCCGAGCAGCTGAGTCGGCGACGTCTGCGCAACTTTTGATTTTATTTTTGCCTGGAACCGGTTTGCGCTCCACAAGTACGCGCGTATCTCTCGGCTCGCGCTTTGTATCTGCATCTGTGTCCGTGGATGTATCTGAGGCAGACGCAAGCTGCCCACAAGGCTGCCGCTAAGCAAGACCCTAGCCGAGCCGATAAATGTGTTGTTAATGATGTTTTCAAGATGCTCCGGTGGGCGTTTTTGGGTACCGAGAAAATGAGATGTCATTTGCCGATAACATCATCTATAAATACAAAGATCTATGGTCGTGCTGCTGTAAAAACTATTTATAATTTTCTAGACTTGATAGTTTATCGCTGAGAATTTATGCTGGCAATGAGGGTAAAAATTTAATAAAAGCTGAAAATTAAATTTGGAAATATTTATTGGATGTTTTTAAGGAACTTTGTAGATTAGGAATTATTTATGTCCAAAATATTTTTTAAGTGGATTATTTTTTCATTTAAAGATAACTCTATTAACTCTATTTTAATAATTAACATCCGTTGAAGAAACTAAGATTAACACCTTTTTAATAACAGTTTTGGGCCTTTTAAAATAAATAAATATATATTTATTATAATAAATTTTTCTATCTTAAGATATCATTTGTTATATTAAAATTAACTTAAATATTTTATAATTATATTTGAAGCGGGTTCTATTTATACAAAGAAAATTACTTTAAGTCACCAAATATTAACTTTCATTACAACATTTCATATTATTTTCAATGATTTAAAATAGTGTAAAAATCAGTATAAATATTTGATAACATTTTAGTGCCAATTTAAAATGCAATTATTTGCTTAAATATGTAATTCGTTACGTTTTTATATATTAATTTAAAGTTGTTCTAATTATTTCCAAAAAGGCATATATATCTCAGAAGTAAAATACCAGAAAACCCCAACAACTAACCCAATTTCCTTTACTAAAAAAACCTATATTAACCCATTTTAGTAAAATATTAATTTTTATTAACCCAATTTTTAAATTCCATCAATAAAACCCCTTCAATTTCCTTATGACAAAACCCATTTTGTATCATTATTATTGGCAAACACAACTCATTACTTGCATTATCCATGCTTACCACTCCCTCAATGGCCCATTGTAACTTTGAACATCATTTCGAGTGCTTTATTGGCGGATCGAGGAAACCTTTCACTTGCCCCGTGGCTCCATTACCTCCTCCGCGGAATTTTGCTTTCTTTCGGGTCACTCTTCCAAAAAAAGAAAGAAAGAAAAAAGGAAAAACTCCAATTTGAAAACGTTTAAAAATAGTGAACTCACACAAACCAAACGTCAAAAGAGTCTTAGAGTCTTCTAATAATAAGCCGGGTAAAAGGTGGAAAGGGGAATGTGGCGATATATAGTGGATCGTGGATAGTGAATAGTGGATATAGTGGAGCTAAAATCATTGCGGGGGCGTTTCTCGATCTGGTCTCGGGGTCGCTCTCTCTTTCTCGCCGTTGCCCCCTCGATTTTACTGAATCGAAGAGTGTTTAGTGCAGAGAGAGAAAATTTTAATGAAAGTATTGAAAATTATTAAATTAGTGGGATAATTATAGAAGCAACAATATATTTAAGTAATAAGATATGTATTTTTAGATTTAGAAATATTTTATATATGCATTTTTAGAAATTTAAATTAAATATAATTCCTCGTTGTGACTCTGGGATAGTTTTAAAATAAATCAACAATAATATATATTATTTAGTAGTTAATAATTTTGTAAAGCATTGTATTTAAATAGTATAAAATAATTAGAAAATAATATATATTACTTAGAAGTTAATATTTTTGATAAATTAAGGCTTCTTTCATAGGATAAAAATAATTCCATTATTAGTATGATTATTTTTTGTATTTTAGACTGCAAATAATGTAGTTTTCCCTTTTTATTTTAATTAAATTAAATTTAAAATCTATTTTGCAAGAAAGAATACTACAAATGAGCTTCATCTTCCTTAAAATAGTATAAAATTCAAATAATGCTGCATTTCTATTTATTTCAATTTATTTTATATTTAACACATATTTTTTAATAAATAATATTAAACGTGAACTTAATCTTTCTTAAATCGGCTTTATATGTCCCTTAAAATGGAAAAAAATCCTATTATTAGTATGAAAATATATACATTTTAGACTACATGTAATACTGTATTCAATTTTATTTCAATTAATTTTATATTCAACACATATATTTTTTAATAAATAATATTAAATGTGAGCATTATCTTCCTTTAAGCTGCTTTCTATGTCTGTTAAAGAATACCCAATTTAAAGAAATATTCTTAATAAATATTAGAAATGTATAAATAAAATATATAAATTTTAAATGCAACCAAAAACCACATTTTAAAAATATTTCAAAATAATTTCC
The DNA here is from genome assembly GCA_008042585.1 of Drosophila punjabiensis. Classification (NCBI taxonomy): domain Eukaryota; kingdom Metazoa; phylum Arthropoda; class Insecta; order Diptera; family Drosophilidae; genus Drosophila; species Drosophila punjabiensis. Next base: position 168,123 of record VNJR01004795.1, on the reverse strand, counting down.
CGTATGGCTTTCACATGCTTCACATGTTCTCCTTCGGCTTCATTTCTAGTTCTTGGCATCGCATTTCCATTCACTTTTTATTACAATTATTAACCTACACACATCACTCAGTCAGCATATATAGTGCTTGGCTCTGCCGATATTTCTCTAATTTTTACCATATATTTTAATTGCTATGTGGGGGGTGGTGTTAACATGTTTTTCGGTTTGTGCTGCCAAAAAGAAATAGAAAAATAAATCCAAAGAACAAATTTATGACATAGAAATGTCAAGAGTTCTCTGCGGTTGTTTTTGTGTGTGTGTGCGTTACATATTTCTATTTCTGGCTCTGCTGGGCCTGCATTCGGATCTATAGCTATACCGTTATGGATGGGATGCATTTACGTAAATGATTTAGAACATATCGAACATCGCATTTTGAAGGTGACTTTGAAGGAGCCAAAGCAAAAAGGTGCCCAAAACTATTTCGAATCTATCGTGTTATTGGCCCTAAATCAAAGCATTGAGAACCTTGGATTGGAGAGGGGATATATGTATGTACATTTATTTGTATAAATATATATAGAAATATTGAAGAATTTTATATATAAATATTGAATTTTTCAAAGATACTTAGTACTTATTAAATACTACTTTTTATATAAACTAAGGAAATGCTTCAAATAAAGCTAGTCGAAAATTTATGTTTTACAATTTTATAATTTATACAAATTTAAATATTAGCCTAGAATACTAAATGTAATATCACATTAAAATATAAAATAAAATTAAAATATAACATTTTTAGATACATTTTTATTATGATATTAATTTATTTTATGAAATTTTCTTACTGACATTTTCATAAGCATTTGAATCTGAGGTAAAAGATACTCTTACAACTCAAAAGAGGTTTAATCCCGACCATGAGATAGCCGGTACGCAAAGCTTTGCATGTAAAATCAGCTTAGGGACCTTGAGAACGCATCTCGTCATGGTTTATTCGTGAAACTATTATTTAAAACGGAATAAAAAATAAGGGAAAATGTTTTACAAACATACATTAAAAAAAATAATATTTAATTAAAAAATAAATACAAAATAAATATGGAAACACATTAATAAATATAAAACTTCCCTTTAAAAAGATGCGTCTAATCTTAAAAAAAGGGAATTAAATTATTATTGAAACTATAAATGTTAAAAATACATTAAATTAATATCATTTAATATAAAAAAATTATATAAACAAATATACACTAACTAATATATACATAAGTTATCATTATTATAAAGTAAAAACAAATAATAAGATAATATTATATATATAATAATATAATAATAATATATATAATATAATTGCTATACATTAACATTTTTGGTAACTATTAATTATTAAATCCAAATACAAAACCAACTTTATGCCTTTATCTTTTGATATTAAAATGTTAAATAAAGTTTCCTCTGTTTTTATTTTACGTTTTTTTTTACGATCCGCAACCTACGCCAAAAAATACAACAAAATAAACCCGGCGAGTGTCTGCTTTTGGCCAAGTTAACCTTTTAGTAGCTTTTAGTTGATTGTCAACTCGCCTGCGTTGAACTCATTTTCCCCCTGCACCTTCCTCTCACCAAAAGAAAACCCTCCCCTTAAACCACTCAAATATTACTCTTAATGAGAAACACGCTCTTACGCTCTGCGGAGCGCCGCTCTCTTTTAACAGCAGCGCAAGAAACTCCAGTTGGAATAATCCAATAAGCGTACGCGAGAAGCGGCATTAAATGAGTGAGAGAGAGCATGGCTGCTGTTAAACCGGCTGCTAAAGTTCCCGCTCGCTGTTAACGCTCTCTCAAGCACTCAATTTTTGAATTTACAAGCAAAGAATCCTCAAGATACTGTTAAAACTCTCACGCATAACAGCCGCGCACTTGCTCTTGAGCGCTTTGGCTCTCTTGCTAACCGAAAACCAAAAACTGAAACCGCTTGATTTTGGAAATCCCATTTGCGCTCTACGCTTTGCGCTCATTCGTTTTTTGAAAATCGCACCGAACGAACGTGTTTTTCTCCGCTTTTTCCCTTCGCAAAAATCGCTTCGCTCGTGAAAGTCGAGTTGCGCCTGCCGGAGGAAAAATCGAAAGAAAAACCAGAAGATAAAAAATAAAACACAATAATAAAAACACAAACTCAGCTAAAGAGGAACCGCTTCTGCACAGTCATCGCAAAAATAATAAACACAAAGAGAACCAACAATAAATAAACAAAATCTGCAAAGTAGCCAGAAGTGTAACTCGAAAAGCGCGCTAAAAAATATCGCAAAAAAAAGGAAAACCCAAACTTGTATTGAAATTCGGAAAATTTATCGAAATATCGCGAAGGCACGTGTGTGCACGTGTGTGAGTCAAGTGAGTGTCAGTGTGTGACATCAGTGTGTGACAGTTAAGAAGAAAAAAGGAAGAAAAGAAGAAGAAGCAGTCGTGTCAAGCGAATAAGAAAATTACAAGAAAATCGACAAGAAATAGTGCAAAAAGCGAAGCCGCCTGGGGAATTGTTGTACGGGAAAATTGCAGACGTAAAAAGCTATTGTTTTTTATATATATTCGCCGGCATCTTAATGACGTCACGTCGCAGCGCCGCCAGCGATAAAAGCAACAAGAGCGACAAGAGCAGCAACAACAACAACAACAACAACAGCTACTTCTGCAATATCGCGCGTGTTTAGTTACACACACACAAGCACACACAGCAGCAGCAGCAACAAAAGAGGTTAAAAATACATTTTTTAATTTACCAACAAAACGAAGGAAACAACAAGCAGCAGCAGCAGCAGCAAGCAACAACAACAACAAGTCAGCTGGACAACCGAAGGTGTTTATACTTAAAAAAAAAAAAAACAGAAACTTGAACAAAAACAAAGAAACCAACAACAAATATTGTTGCTTCCTACTCCCTCTCGTCTCCTCTCTCCATCACCCCGTCTCCCTCTTTGTTTTGGTTATTTTGTTGTCTCTCCTCCTTCGCCTTCGCGTCTTGAGTTGAAGTTAGTTTTTTGTCTGCTCTTCTTTTTTTTATCTCCGCCTTATTCTGCGGTTTTGTTTGCCTTTTTGTTGTTTTTTTGTCGAATTTTCGGTGTTAAGTGAAACGGCGGAAATTCTCTTTTATGACGGGAAAAATTAACTTTTACAGGGAAAGTTATATTCAAAAGAAGTTAATAGAAATGCCAGCAAAAGTTAAGTCGAATTCCTACAAAGTGCAAGGGGGAACCTTTAAAATAATAACAGTTGGGTTAAAAATGTGCTTTAAAAAGTGTAAAAAATATGCTAAAAATAAGGACATTTTTCGCAATAGTTATTACTGAAAGAAGAAATAGTTAAACAAGAAAGCTATAATGTAAAATCATAAGGAGATATCTTTTGAGAGTTTTTGAAATAGTTGTATTACAGAAACATTGAAATATTTATTCCACAAAAGAGTTTTTTATTCTTAAATATTAGTTATTTAATATTAAAAATGTATTATATTAGAACAACGATTAATTCGATCCTTATTCCAATGAACTGAGCTAATTTAAAAATATATTTTGCATTTTTATTATCTTAATAATATTATCTTAAACAAGAACAGTTCTTAGTTAGCTCAGGAATTTGTGAAATTATTGAAATTCTATAAATGAGTCGTAGAAAAGCTTAATTTTTGGATATAAAAATTAGTTTTCTTTCCACAATTAAATCTCAATTTTAGAAAACTATCCTTATTTTGGATGAAACGCAATTTTTAAATAAATGCCAAACGATATTCCAGGAGAAATGGTAAATTGTTGTATAAAAACAAAAAAAAAATATTAGAACACGAATTAGAAAATAAAAATCATTTTAAAAATATACTAAAAGTAATTAAAATTAACTTTAAAGTCAGTTTGATGATTTTGAGAAAAATCAATAGTCATAAAAGAACAAAAATTAAACTATACTTCAAAATATTTGGTGATTAATGTTCAGTTTGATTTTCTTGTTCGTGAAAATTTGTCTTTAAAACATAATTTTATGTCCAGTATTTGTACATTGAATACCAGTGAAAATTAAAATAAACTTGTGAATTAAGCACTTTTGTTAAACAGCTGATTAGCACAAAAAAAAAGTACTTTTGAATAGTTCCCCTTTAAGCTAGTTTTCCCAGAACTATCGCTTAATCCGTTAAAATAAAATATTTCGTTTATTTGGTTCGCTTGCAAAGCCTAATGACCGAAAATCAAATTGAAATTGAGGCTAATGAACTGTGAAATAATAATTAAAATTCAACAAATTGCAAACCAAAATTTGTCAGAGTGAAAACGGAAAATGGTATTCCACATTATTGGGCATGAAAAAAATATATATCAAAGATATATCAGGCATTTATTTTATATGCGTTGTTAATTAACTGAAAAAAGGAGCAGCGACTTGGGCAAATCGTGTTGAAATATAATGCTTATTTAGCAATTTTTATTCTAAGGCCGGACGAAATAAATAAAATGATTTGATTCAAGCGATTTTAAACAGTGCCTCTCGGTAGTATTAGGACAAGAAATAAAAGTGATAATAAATAAAGAGAATTAATGATCGAATTATAAATATGCAAAAATGTTTTGAAAGGTTAAGTCACCACATAATTCTTAAATCTAAAGCTATTTCTTGTCGGATTCAATATCTTAACTCAAAGTCTGTGGTTTAATTAATTACTTAAAATTGATTTTATTACCAATCAAGTTTCCTCAACTGAATTGCTAGCTATGAAACGCACTGTATCTGCACAACATGCAAAATACATAGACTGAAAAGTCACGTTTGTTTTATGTTATGGTTCTCCACCCAAAAACCCCTTACTCTTGCCAAGTCGTAACCATTAAATTTATGTTTATTTCAGTTCGAGCTTCGGTTTCGGTTTCAGTTGCAAGCAAAAAAAAAAAAAAAATAAAAATAAAGATTGTTATTATAATTTTTCCGATTTGTTTCGTTTTCCTTCGGTTGAGATATGCAAATTGAATTAGCTCTGCTAGAAAACCAAAGGCAAAACTTTGACACATTTCGCTTATTTTTTTACTTTTAAAAGCCTTCATCATCATCTCTGCATCATTCGCAAAATGTGTCAAAAATTGTGTGGTGGTGTTGTAAAATGTGAGGCAAAGAAATCGTTTGGAAAATGCCAAAATGAATTGTTATTTCTGTCCATTTGTTCAATACACTCTGACAAGTCATTCACTTTTACTGCGCCACTCGAAAGACTCGAACTCAAACTCAAACTCTAAACTCGTATCGAAACCCGAACTAAAGAGGGGATTGGGCTGAAAACTTGAGGACTTTTGGCATGACTAATCGATTCGATTTTTCGCCAAAAGTCACAAAGATGAAGAAAAAAAAAACAAGAAAGAAACAGTGAGAAATTTATATGTGTTTGAGTTGTAGTACGAGTGTTTTGTGCTTTAAGCTCCTCTCAATAGGTCGTAAATATCGATAGGAGCACCCACCCGAAAGTCACCTCCCTCCTCCATTCAGAGAGTGTCGAAAGTGTGGAAAAATCGCTGTTTTTTACTTGTTTGTTTGTGCGCTTCGCTTTTTAAGTTTGATGCGAGATGACAGCACTCGAAAAGGTGTCAGAGTTCAGGCGAAGGGTGCCAAAGGTGCGTCTAGAAAAATTCATAAATTTCAAAATGAAGCCCACAATAAAAAGGTTTCATTAGCTCTGAATGTAAATGAAGTTTTGTATTCTGTAGAAATCTAAAACAAAGATTGGCTTAAATAAGTTTTAAGTTTTATAAATAGATCTCAAACTGAAATATCAGATATACGTACAGACTCTTAAACTGAAATATCAGATATTATTACAGACTCAAAAGGTTATTATATATTTAAAACAACTCAAGCAAACTTTCCTATTCTCTGAAATCAATAATATAAACTTAAAATTGCCTTAATTTTTCCTAGAAATACGCTCATTGGGTTTCTGTTTAATATCCAGTTTTTCTTTATTTTTTTATTTTGCTTTCTTATAAACATTTAGCTTCCTTTTCAAAAGATTTTCGATTTCAATTTCGTTCTTTCTAGTTTTCATCTTTTTTGATATTTTGAAACATGTGCTCTCGTGCCTTTTTTTTTCTTCGTCTTCTAAAAATATCAAAAACTTTTCTTCGCTTGCGTTTTTGTTTTTGGGTTTTTTTTTCAATAAGCGCTGAGCAGCTGCGACGCTGGCAGAGCAGAGCAGAGGCAGCAAAACAAGTCGGGAAGAAAGAAGAAAACACAAAACAAATATCTATGTGTGGTTGGAAGAATCGTAAGAATAGGGTGACTCACTGCCAGCTGGAGTCTGAAATGGTAAAGGTGTTGAGAGATTTAAAAATTTAGGATATTTGAAAGTTCTTTTGACTGAAAGGGTTTGCTTTCTAGCAAAATATATCTTTTCCCGAAGCACAAATCTTGAGACTTGTTAGAATAGCTCTTCATAGTTACCAAAATATATATATTGGAATATTGGAATTAGTTTCAGTTTTCTTCAAAATAATTTTATTTTTAAGTAGGATATACTTTTAAATAGTTATAGTTTTAGTTCTAATTAGTTTTCTGTTTTGAAAAAATCCCTTACTTCTGACAACTCTTTGATTTTCTTGTACTTTTCTTATTGTTGCTTTTATAATATTTGGAAAATTCCCATTTAAATTTATTTCACACCTAATTTGCCTTCTATTACGGCTTCCTTAATTATATAGAGGTGTTGTACCCTAACATAATTCTCTTAGCACATGCCAAAAACACACAGAAACCAACAACAAAACCGAATCGAAAAAGAAATTTCGAACGTGTTTCGTTGGTTGTTGATGTTGTACCTCCGAGCAGCATCCGAGTATCTGTGGCATCTCCCATAACAAGCGACAGCTGCCGCACATTTTGGATGTATCTTTTTGGATGTATCTGCAGCTGTGCATCCACACGCACACACAGAGAGATGAGAAAGCCCCAAACAGAAGCAACCTCACTTCCCATTTTGGCAGCATTTTGGAAGTGCTGCAAGCAGTCCAAAAATAAGTTCCCTTTTATTTTGTTCCTGCAACGTTATATTTTCTTTTTTTTTTTTTTATGAGAGAGCAAATAACAAAGTTCTTAGACTTTTGCATAATGCTGAAAAATATAATATTAGCGTAGAGATGGGAAAATGTAGGCGATAGTATCGTTAATTTACCCAAACAATGTTATTTATTGCTATACAAAATATTCAGGAATATATTAAAAGTATCTTTTATGTTTTTAAAAAAATATTTTCCTTGACTTAAATCTTTTTTTTTACTATTAATATTGTCACCATCTCTACTTCGTCCCGCTTAACCCTTTGGCTGGCCCTTGGGCCAACGCACAATTGAGATCAATTGAAGGCAGAATTGATTGTTTAACCTTTTGGGGGAAAGAGCGAGCGACTGTTGTGCGGCTTTCGAGGCGTGTCTGCAATGTAATTATGTGTACACAAATTAGTTCAAAGATTAACTCAATTCTCATTTCTGAATTAAGAAAGCATTTTTGTGAGGAATTTTGAATTTTTATAAATATCACTCTCCCGCTCTCCGGCGTCTATTTTGGGTTCCAAAAAGAGCAAAATATAAACATTAAATTAATTGGGCACACAAAAATCTATGAAAGTTTTCGTTGGCTCCGACTCTCGTTTTTCTCGGTGAATTTCAAATTTGTGCTGCGCGCTCTCGTATTTTCAAGATAAGCAAAAGTTTACGAATATGCCAAAAAATAGTATATGAGAGCGATAGAGAGCACAGCGCTCTCATTTATGAATTTTTGTTTTTGATTTCCCTCGTTTGCTTTTATTTTTTCGGCCTCTTCTTTCGGTGTCTGTATATATACACACATTATATAGCTTTCGTACCTCTGACGTAATTAGTGATGATCGCGTTTAACGTCTAAAGAAATTGATTTGTCTGTGTGAACGAAAAATTTAAATATGAATTCGGTGGATAGATAGATGGAGGGAAACGTGACAAAGAGCTGTGAATTTTGATTTCAAATAAGTCGAGTTCACAAGGGACTAGGGCAAGGTTTTCAAAGAAAATGAAAGCCTGAGATTAAAGTTGATGGTTTTTCAATAAAGTTGAGTTCCAAGGTCTAGACTTAAATTGCTTTGAATTGGGTAATCTCTCAGAGAGCTAGAGTAATGAAAATATTGAACTTTGATCTTTAAAAAAATAAAGAAGGGAAGTGGAAATCATTATATAGTAACCTGACTTATCAAGCCCTGAAATCCAATCGCTCTTCTTCAACTTAATAATTCCTTTATTCACGCTTTCGGCACGCTTCGTCTATAGTCGCTTTCTCATTAGTCATAGCCATAGGACCATATATAGACCGATCTGCAGATCTTTTCAGCACCCATATTCGAAAGCTCTGCCAAATTATACACAGACACCAAATAAGGGACAGTTGCCTGAAAAATGCAATCCGCAGTGAATATGAATGTATCTCTTCTTTTATCTGAGCAGAAACTTTCGAAAGAGATTTCACAAAAGCACACTAATAGCTGTCAATGAAATCAGTCAGCGAGTCAAGAAACATTAAAAAGAGCAGAGAAAAGATAAACATTTGTGGCCCACGCATCGTGTACTACCAAATTAATTAGCCAAGTCAAGATGGATGACAATGAGAATTAATTAGGCAAGTCAAAAACTCCATTTTTGGTGAAGTTTTTGTTGGCCAAAAGAATAAAATGGAGCCCCCACCTGCATGACATAATCCCAAACGATCATTTAACCGTTTGCCATTTATGGCTGACATTTAAGTCTTACCATCTTTTGATGGTATTTTCGGTTATGGTTTTTGTTTAGACGGGAAAGTTTCCTGTTTCCAACTGCAGTTTTAACTTAATATATTTCCGTTTGACTGGGTAATCTTTTGCAAATATTTGCAAAATATAAAAAGAGATATCTCTAAGCCATATTTATATTTTTGCAAATATATATGTATATAGACACCTATAACTCTCTTCCTATCTTATCTCGTTTATTGATAGCAACCTCCCCGGTTTTCACCTATTTCTTTCACTTTTTTTTATGGTCGCATCGTTAGATATATGTGTCATAGCTCTGGGGTGGGCCCTGGGTTTGTTTTATATATTTTTTATTTTGTTATTTTTTTCTGCCGGCAGTGTTAGAGGGAGCATTGTATAATGTTGCAGAGCCAACGAGCGGTTACTGACCGATGTTTTGCTACGGCTTCGCTTGCGTAAATGTTTCTTTAAATGCATTAACTTGTCGCCGTCGGGGTGAGAGTTACAAGTCTGCTTTTCTCGCTCGCTGTTGTTTTTGGCCCTCGGAGGCAACTTGTGTTGTGTTGTGTTGCGCTCCGTCCTTAGTCATAACTTTGCCCCGTGCGGGTTAACTTCGTGTGCTCGAGTCGAGCTGATATAGTCGTCGTTGTCGTATACCGATTCTCATGACTGGCGCATATCTAAAAAAAAAGTAAAAAAAGTATTAAATATATACTGCAAATACAGAATATACAATATACGCTTTCACAGCCAACTGTGAACTGTTGCGCTACACACATTTGTTGTATATTCGTCGTCTTATCAGCAAAACGCTCTCGATTTGGTACGGGTTCTACGTAATGTGGGGCATGTGTGTTGGGAAATGGATGGCTGGATAAGTTATTGAGAGCGGATAATTGATTGGAACTGAATGAGTCGTGTGCTTAGGTTATAGTGTTCAAATTATGCTAAAAAGTTTGGTTAAATATATTTTATTTCCCTCAAATACTATTTTTAATAGAACGATTATGATATTAGCTCTATAATCTTATCGTATCTAATCATCCAATAATTGTTTCTTATCAATCTTTGGATTTTTAAGGTATACAAATTGGTCTCTTAGCTTAGCTTCTTGTCAGTAGTAAATCCATCTTAAGGATTTCGTTAAGAAAAAAGTCAAATTAAAGGTATTACTTGCATTCGTGAAATAGTTATCATAAACTAAAAAAGTAATGATATATATTTTATAATTCGTAAATTGTAGTCTCCTTCCTTTTCTTGGATATCTTTCCCATATTTGTACATTTCTTTAAAAATTTCCCCTTGTTTTTTACAAGAACTTCCATCTTCTTAAGCTTGAAAATAACCCCCATATGTTGTATTCCAAATGCAATTAGGATTGCCCCAAAAATTCTGACGACAGCACAGCTGCCTTTTTCCGTTTTTCGTGTTGACTCAGCTTGCATAAACATTTATGAAATGTGAATGTGAACAAATATTTAGTGGGCCTGCGTTAACCACCTCAGAAATTAACAGTTTTTCAATCTTCACTCTCTCCTATAAACTGGCTGCCGGTTTCTCTGATTCTCAGACTGCTTCACTTCACTGCCTCTTTTTTTTTCGGCAAGTTTAACCTTCAAAAAAGCATATTGAAACCGAAAAAAAAAACCTGAAAAAAAAAGAAAAGAAAACAAAACCTACGGACCAAAACTTGTTGAACTTGTTTGTCTTTGGGGTCTGGGTCTACATCAATTTGCATCGCTTTTTGTCCGCAGGTTTTTATATCTCTTTTTCTCCTCTTAATGATTTTTTAATAACCGAATTGTGAGGGTCCTTATGTGAGATCGGGCGAAGGTTGATTGTAGGTCGGCGGATGCACCAATCGACGGATTATATTGTATATATCCGCACAGGCACAGATACAGGCAGGAGAACCTTCGGATTATTCTTGGCCCAATTTTCACGTCTAAACACTATTCGGAAGTTTATTTTCGTGGCGAGTTTTCCACAGCCGCTTCTGGCCATAAATTTGCTCGAACTGCGTCAATGACACGGCTGCTAATTTCTGTTTCTGTTTCGATTTCAGCGTCTGAATCTGTGTATATCTGTGTTGGCTATAATGGCTTCTATATATTCTATATAGCCTGATGCCCAGCCACGTCCGCCTGTGTGGGCGTTGTTGCGTGTTCTTCTTTTTTTTTCCTCACTTTTCGGTGTCTGTATAGAGATTTTTTCGTTTTAGACGAAAAAAAGTTTTCAAGAATTATTTTAATACATGCCATAAACATTAGCCCACACACACAGATACACACACACACACACACACTCACTCGCAGATGATGGGACTTCAATTTCTCAGCTCATAAATTAAGTTAGAATTTATATCTTTGGAAATCAAGTTGAAATACGGAAAAGCAATTTGCAGCTGACATCATGCGAACGTATCCACAAATCCATATACTAACGTAAAATATATAGATACCTCACACACACAAGTGTGTGTTGTATGTATCTGTGTGTATACTCTATAAAGTTTATTAATTGTCTTGGCCGGTATCTTTTCGAAATTGACTTGGCTGAGATAATTTAGTGTCGGTGTGTCGGTGCCATATCTTTCGAAATGCCAAATGTCTAGAGATAGGAAATTTTGGTAGTCTCTGGTTTCCAGAATAATTCTAATTGAACTGAAGGGGAAATAATGCTGAAAAGGTTTTTGGTTTTTTAATATATATTTTGCAGGAATTTTGTTGAATTCCATTAGCATTTGTTTTTATTAATATTTGTGTGATAGGTTTATTATTTTCTGAAGAAACAAGTCTGGCAATTTTATATCTTTTAGCTATCATAGGAAATTAACTAAACTTTTGATTGATATATTACTTTTCGTTGCTTAATTCTATTTTTAAAGATTTTATAGATATATAAAAACATTCACCAATGTTCCTTCTTAATATTTAAGATTTTTGTTCCTAATTTTTATATTTAAACAACCTCTTTTTCATGCACATTTAACCTTAAAAACTTAAAAAAAAAAACTTCCTTTACCTTTGTTCCACCTTTATTGAAATTTAAATTGCAACACAAGTTCAACAATTTCATAATCGATTTTCGTAATTTTCCAAAGAACACACACACCCCCTGCCCAGCCTTAAATTACAAATACAAATAAATAAAAGCATGGAGAAAAAGTAGCGAGCAGGAAAAGCTTTAATAGATTTTAATTTTTCGTAAAACTTTGATTCATATGCCGCTTCGGCTGATAAGATAAGATTAAAGCCACACACAAACACACGATTACAACAAGAGCAACAACAACTATTGCAAGCCGGCAGGCAAATAAAGATAAAAACAAACTCAAACAAAGTACAATGCAAGGGGGGAGGAGGGGCAAGGCAAACAAACAAAAACAATCCTCAAATGCTAATAACAACAAAATATAAATATCAAATTGTGTGCCGTCATCGATGATTGAATCACTTGCGGCGGCTTTACAGAAACACTTATATTTTCACTTCTCTTCCCCAACTAATTCCGAATATATTTATTTATATATATATATGTATACAATTTTTTACAGTACTTAATTAATTGAGAATAAAGATAGAATATCGAAATATATATATCTTTTGATCGGTAAGTTTAACCATATTATTTCCTTTGCTATAAAATACGAGAAAGAACTGCGACTGACTCTCTCTCTCTCTGCGGCGATGTGTCTCTCTCTCTTGAATGTTGCTTTGGCTAAACGATCGAAAAATTAAATAAATATACACCGCTGATCCGCGTCCGAATAAATATATATATATATAAATCTGTATATCTCTGCGAACATTAGTGCACTTTAGTTGATAATATTTATTCGTAGTATTAATTTTTATTTTGGTCTATGTGCATTGCGCTGAACTGCCTTAGGGTCTAGGCTTAATTTGGCTATATTTGGCTGTGGCTATTGGCTCTCGGCTCCCCTGCGTTCCCCTCTCCAGGAAGCTGCTGCAAACTGGATGCTGCTCACGCTCTATATATATATACTCATAGATACATATACAAATATAGCCAGATATCCGTTCGCGGCGAACTATTTTTAGTGACTATATCATAAGTTGTATGGAACGAGAACTTTTATTTTTGCACACCATTCGCTCATATTTAGCCTAGGAATCTATCGCAAATAAAAATAAATAAATACTCTGTACTTTGGATATGTCTGTCTACCGTCTTTTGTTTATGTCTTATCATTTGAGCATTTTGCATTCTGCATAAACCATAACACCAACGATCTGCGCATTACTAACCCCCAAAGAGTGTAATACCAACCAAAAACATGATCAGTTTCCACATCTCACACATCTCTCTCTCTCTCTGTCTCTCTCTCGGATTATATATCTATCTATCTGTCTCTGTCTTTCGCCATTCTATTTATCTGTCTTGGAAAAGTAAAACCAAGTTGGTATGATCCTAAAGTTCTATTTCTCTCTTTTACTCTCATTTCAGATAATGTAAAATCAGCTTACACACAAATAAAAAAGCAGTAAAATATATATATATAAAATAAAAGCAAAATTAACAGCTGCGTCTATCTATAGATATATATACACCAACCACACATCTATATATATATTTGAATAAGCGTTCGATTTGAATCAAAATTATATAGCAGCCCAAGCTATCAGCTATCCCCACAAGCTTTGTACTCCACAAAAACGCTAAAGAACTAAAGAAAACCAACTGAAATCATACTACCATCAACTATATAGATCTATATGCTATATGTATTACACATAAATAGGTGCTGATCTGTGCTCTTGATTTTAGTGTTTTTTGTGTGTGCGTGCCGCGAATAAGGAGCGAATAAGAAAAAAGCTAAGAAAAATTTAAAAAGAAATCTTTGAAAACACTTTCTAGTCGCTAGGCTATATAAACTCCAGCTAACCCAGATCCGTAACCAGATATATATAGTTATATATAATATATAACCCCAAAAAAACAAAAAACACGATGGCCAACGTTGTCAATATGAACAGCCTGCTCAACGGCAAGGACTCGCGCTGGCTGCAACTGGAGGTCTGTCGGGAGTTTCAGCGCAACAAATGTTCGCGCCAGGACACCGAGTGCAAGTTCGCCCATCCCCCGGCCAACGTGGAGGTGCAGAACGGCAAGGTCACCGCCTGTTACGACAGCATCAAGGTCAGTATTCCCCCAAAGCCTAAGACCCTTACGAAAAATACGAAACCAACCACCCCCTTCTTACCCCCCTCTATTGCTTCGTGTGACTCGTAGACCGTAAGCTTCAAGTCTTTTATAATTTCTCATCCCACAAAAAAATAAGAAAATGATTTAAAACCAATACCGAAACCCCGATTTTTAGGGCCTCAACGAAAACTGATCTTGTCTCGCTTTTGTTGTTTGTGCTTTTGTGCTTTTATAAACTCCATTTTGTTTTTGGTATCTCTGTGCTTCTATAAATACTATATATACATATATATATCCTAAATACACACTATATACCTAGTGGCTGTCTCTCTAAACTTAATTAAACGCAGCTGAAGCGCCGAGCTGAGCTTGAGAATTGTGTGTGTGCGTGAGTTTGGCTTGAGTCTTGGGTCCCGAGTAGAAGGCTTTGGCTTTTGGCTTACAAATTAAAGAGAGTTCCACCAATCCACCAATCGAAACCTCATTTATATAACCTAATTAGAATGAAGCACAGGGAAATGCATCATGTTTTTCCCTGTGCTACTTTTATAAAGCAATTAAATAACTTCAAATTGTTTATCACCGTTCGAGTGATTTTTAGGCCTCGCAACTCTTAGACATGGACAACTTCAAGGTAAAGCTCAAAATAATTAAAATATTAAATTAAGTCTTTCTTTTAGATGTAAGAGTATCTAGCCCCCTTTACCCCGAATCTGAATCTGAAACTGAGTCTATTGATCTTTTCCGTTAATTTCTTGCATTTTGTTACCTGACACAAACAACCTGCCGAAGGGCAGAAAAAATCAAAATCAAAGGCAAAGCGGATTCCCGGATTCCCTGAATTTTCGTTTTCCACTGAAGCAAAAAAGGCAACGCGGCAAATTAGCAGCAAGGCGAGACAAAAGGGTGAAAGCAGCTCCTTTTTTGTTCCTTCAGCAGGACAATGGGCGGGCAACAAAAAATTAAGTTGCCTCTCCTGTGGGGTGTGTTTTTTTTGCGGGTGTTTTTCTTATAAAGCTCTTTGTTTTTTTAGCCGCAACAAAACAAACAACTGCCAAAAGAATGGCAACATAAAGTGGAGTATTTTATGTATACTATATAATGCTGACAAAATGCCATCATCATCAGGATAGAAAGGAGCAGGAGGAGGAGGGACCGTAGCATCACCATCAAATTTGTGACAGCATAAAAAATTACGTTTTGAAAATTCTGGCTGCCGCTTTTTAGGCGTCGCAGCAACAGCAGCTTGTTTGGCCAACGGCCTTTTGTTATGCCAAACACAAAAAAAAAAAGAGAGAACCCAAAGCGAGTCAGGTCCTTAAAGTTGGGCATAGTTCGTCCTTTTTTGCCACCTCCGCCTCCTGCCCCAGCTCGTTCTCGTCGCTCTTGAGTCGAGTGTGCAAACAATAGTTAAAACTGATGTTTGTAAGTAGCTCCACGGCTCAGAGGGTATATATATATATCTATATATATATCTACTTTTTTTTTAGAAGGTTGGCGGATGGGGAGTCCTTGTTAATTGAGCCACTGGCTGGTCCTACCATCTTTGCCTTGTTTGCCTTTTGGGCCGAAGCCTCAATGAATGTATTAGTCATATTACAAAATGTTCTTTGTTCGTTGGTAAAAGCGGAAAGAAGTTATTTATAAGGCTGCTCTTAAAATATAGATGTGTTCTTAGAAAGGTTTTAAAGATAAACTCAGGCTTTGAAAGTAGAATAAAGCAGGTTGAAAGCGCTTTCTTTGCTTGGTGTTAAAATAAGCTTAGTGTAGGGTTTGTGTGCATTTAAATTATCAAAGAAATAGATCTCTATCTTAGCTTCTTTGTTACAACATATAAAGTCCTTTAATATAGCCTTCAAAAGGTTCAAAATATAAACCTGTTTCTTTATTTGACTGAAAGTAGTTCGAAAAACAACTCTCTCTTAAGATTATTTAGTTCAGAGAACCTTAACATTCCCCCTCACAAATGAATTTCACATTTAATATTCATAATTTGTTGGTCAGCTTCACTTCAGACTTCACTATTTGTCCGAATATATATGGTCCAAGGCATCATTAATCTAACCCAGACCCAGACCCTACCAATGCCAATTATCCTTGATGGATCATTAGGAGCGGGTTGGCCATGAAAATCTCATAAGCCTTTTGGCAATTATCCGAAGCCACAGCTGCGTGATAAGCGAGTTCTGACTGCAGGATCAACATCATCTGTGTGGGGCAGCAGTGGCACCAGCTGCAAGCTGAATAAGGATGTAAAAAGGACACACACACACACACATGGCAAGTGACCCTTGGGCACTTGTAGTTTTTGCCTGGCTGGGCGGCAAATAAAGCTCAGACATTCATTGCCCACAAATTAATTGTGTTATCCTATTAATTAACTATGCAGTAAAGTTGCCGAGCAATTTCGTTTCGCCGAGCGTTTTTCTCCACTTCCAGCCTCTCCGCATTTTTCCCATTTCCCCCCCTCACGTTGCTGCCCGCCTTCCCTTTTTGAGTGCTGTAATTGTAGGCGAGTGTGTTTGCACTCATTTTCACCTCTTTTTGTCCCCACCAAGAGTTTTCATACTCGTATACATATACTCAAGTGTATGTGTGTGTGCTTGACACACAAAACCGAGCTGGGCTTAAATGTTTAACGAACTTAAACGTGGCAAGTAAGCAGCACATAATACATATATACATACATATGTATGTATAATGGTAGCCAGTTCGAGGACGAAAGGCCTATGTACAAGTCCTTGTGATTGTATATGCCACGTGTACTTGGGTGTATTTAAACTTTTCTCTTTCTCAGCGAACGCGACACTAATTTATGGCTACATTGCCGCATTGTAGACTTTCAAATGCCTATTTTTTTCCACAAAGAACAAGCTGAAGTAGAGTTTAAAGTGGGAATTGGGTCAATGCCGGGATTGAAGGTGATTAGCCTTACTTATATAGTGGGAAATCAATGAGATCTATAAAATATTTAGCAAATATATTACAAATGTATTTACTTTCAAGTTTCTAGTTTAAAAAGTTACTATATCTCCTTGTCTTCTTGTTCTAGCTAAACTATAAAATATTTACAAAAATCCTTTTCCAAATTAAATGCCTTTTAGCTTAGTCAAGCGTTGCTTTCTTTTGCCCAGCAAAACCTCTGACCCTTTCAGCAAATTGGCTTCATTTCATTGGTAATTTCCCCTCAATTTAATTTGACCACAATGAGCCATCTGAAAATTTAAAAGCCACTTGGAAAGGAAGCGTCAGAACCAGAACCAGAGCCAGAGCCCGAGCAGCAGGAGAATGAAAGTGAGAGCTGAGAGGAGGAGGAGGAAGTAAAAAGGACATAAGAATGGGGCGAAAAATCGCATAGCCACAACATAAAACATTTTCCGGTTTATAATTTTCTTGTCAACACAATTTTCACGCCATGCTCTGGCGCTGTGCGATGGCGACCTCGCTGGGAAAAATTGCCCCTCGATTTTCCCCGAGAGTTTTTCTGGGCTGCCGGTTGGCTGGTGGCACTTTATCCAGCCGGCAGCCTCTCAACCTCTGCGCCTCCTTGCCTCTCCCTTGGCATCCTTTCGCGCGCTTTTGCTACTTAACCAACTGTAAAGCTCTCGGCCATATTGTGTGGCACCTTATTTTTCTATTATATTCCGCCAACACTGCCGCTGCAACATATTTTCCGCGTCGGCCGTACTTTCTCCTCTCTCTCCCCACCCACCGCTTTTCCCTTTCGGCGGGCCAACAAAAGTCAAGTTCCCATGCCATGCAAATTATGGTCGAAAAGAATGAAAGAAAATGGTGGCGGCGGGGCCGCGGCAAAAGAAAATGAAAATGGCAACTCTTCCGCTTGCAAAAAAATAAGTAAAGAGAAGAAAAGACAAAACACAGAGGGGCAGAGCTGGCAAAGATAGGTTGTGGAACAAAGCTTACCACTTTGACATCCTTCGGGGCTTCTGTGTTGTTGTTTATTCCAATTTTGTAGTTGACGCTTGAATTTCCGGTCCGCCTGGGGGCCCTGCCTCGGAAATACTTTGGTAATTAAATTTTAAAGACAACAGGAAACTCTCTCTGGTTGTGACTCTGGCAAGGACCTCCTCTGATTCTGCTCACTCACCCACATATTCAATGTCATCCAATTATTTTTAATTCCATTATGTGTCCCTCTCTCTCTCTCGCTTTGTCCCTCTATTGCTCTCTATATTTTTTTTTTATTATATGCTTCTCCAATTTGCCATGAAAAATCGCTGGACAGCATTGAAATCGATAATAATAATAAGCAGCCGGGCAGAAGAAATGAATGGCAAGAGCAACTTAATGTACAAAATAAACCAAAACGAAGGAAAGAAGCGCAAATCCAATTTAAATAAAAAACTTTCCAGAAAATGGGAAATAGAGCGCACACAAATGAGAGGAACTGAAAGCGAAGAGGAATCATCAATAGTTGGCAAAAGGAAGGGAAGTGAAGAAAAGGAAGAGGGAAAAAATGGTAATGCAAAGAAAAGAGCGAAAACTTTGCGGTTGTCATTGAATCAATTTGTAAAAATTGAGATTTATTTTTTTGTATTGGGTAATTGGTAAAAAGGAAACAACTTGACATGCTAAGCTCGTTGCCAGGGAAGCGTTTTTATATTTTTCAATAATGATTGCCTTAAATTCACCTTTAAATATCAAGTTCAAATATGCACATATCCTTCAAGGTATTCTTACAATTGAAATGCCTTAAGACTGCATAAATCCCTCGTTTGCCTTAAGGCATCACCGAAAATCAGTTTCAAGTGCAGTGTCTGGGTCCACCATCAAGTGCCATTATATACATATACATGTATATATATCCCCTCCCCACCTATCACATTATCCTTGCAACATTCTGCTTGCCAGGCGCGCCTAATTTGTTATGCCTTACACACGTTGCACTTGGAAATTCCGCAACAAACTTCAAGTCAATAACTCAGCAGAGCAACTCCTGCAGCAGAGCCAGGGACCAGGACCAGGATATTTCTCCCACCAGCACTTAATGCATTATGCAACAGCAAGTTGTGGCATGTCCTTGCACATGCCCACACTCACATGTGTGCGAGTGTGCCATTTCGCAGTTGCTGAAACCTACACAATTCATTCGTCCTGTCGCCTTGCGAGGACTCGCCCGCCGCTTTTCTCCACTTCTTGCACCTCGCACCTCGCACTGAGTCTGAGTCCCGATTCCGGAACGTGACTGCAAATCGAGCGGGCGAGCGCATGCCTTAAATAAAATAAATGGCACATTATCAATATAAACAAGAGGACGTCGCCGAAGGAGTCGCGTCGCGTACGCGAGTTGCAAGCGTAAAGTTGTTAAGTTACTTAAGCCAACAAATGAAGCGGGCCAAGATGGAGCGAGGTGCTTTTCCCCACTGCCGGATTCCCAATTCCGTAGCAGCAATTCGCAGCATTTTCCACCCTCCCCCTTTGCTCTTCCTGAGCCAGTCACGAGCCTGACAAATTGCACTTGGGCGCTCCACCTCCCCCCCTTTCCAGACTCTCACGAGTCCTTTGCCAGATAAACTTTCCCGTTCTGACCAACAAACAGGTCCCTGCTCGGGCGCCAATTTCTTTTCATATGGCCAAAGACAAAGGCAAAGCAAAAACTAATGCCCGGCCGGGATGAATATAAATGCGAGCCAGGATCTCTCTCTACCATTCCGTTAGTTCCTTTCAATGAAAAATGTCACAAGTTTTCCGCTGCTTTTAATGCAATGTCGGCGACAGGACACGGAAGGGGAGATGGGGTGTGCATATGGCTCCTTCTACAAATAAATATTTTTCACTTTTGGACTCTGGCACTGGCACTGGGGGACTGGCAATTTCATTCCGGCGACACATCGAAGAGAGATTATATATTCATACGAGTGTCAATCAGGCGAATGAAGTCCGGACTCCGGAGACAGGTGACTACTCTTTGGGCTGATCAAGTCACCTTTGAGTGACTGTCTTGGATTATTTGGCAGCAGTGAAAGAGTAGGAAAAATATGACGAAGGCTGTTACATTGCTGATTGAATTTGGATTAACAAAAAGGAGAATGGGAAATGTGTCGCTCTCTTTGAGTGACAAGTGGAATTGTAAAGCAAAGTCGCGGAATTCCACGCCTATTTGCTGTATCTATTTTTTTTTAGGGAGAAATTCAATTAAAATCCAATAATCAAACAATCAGTCAATGAAATGTAAATAATTGCTCTTCACTTCACAAATAAATGTTCCACTTGACATTAAAGAAAATTCCCCGCTTTAAGCCGCAACTCAGACTGAGTCTGAGCCCGCCTTTTTTTCCTTCAAATATTTTTCTCTGTTTTTCTCGAGCGACAGCTAAGCGTCAAACTAAGTAGGGAAAGGAAAAGCAGAAACACAGACCGCTTCCAATGAAAATCGAGATCAATAAAAACGTCATTCAATTTATTTTCAATTTTTGCGGAACGCGCGAACGAAATGAGACGTGTGTGTGTGGAGAAAAGGAGCCGAGGCACCGAAGGGATTGGAGGCGTGGCAAAAAGGGAGGAGGGCCTAACAAATAATGGCAGACAGAAAACCCAATAAATTTAAAGAAGAAAAGCCAGCGAGCGGCGGGACTCAAGCAATGACTAACTGCAGAGCAGGATGCGGTGTATGTGTGTGCGGTGGTATCCTTATATCCTTGAAAGTGTTCGCTGGGGAGACTCCCTGTGTGTATGCCTCTCTGTTTGGGTATATCAAATAACTTTGACTTTACACATTATTAAACCGCAATGTCGTCGACGAGTGGTGAAATAAAGCGAGACAAACAAACAAAGCAGCGTCACATTTGTAAGGATTGCAAAAGGACGACATTGCTTGCCACAATGCTCCTTCTCGGGAGCTGCTGCACAATCTGCTCCTGTTGCATTTCGCGTCCCACGCTTGACAAACTCGACAAACAATTGTCAGCCTTGTCGGCACTCCATCGCCTTGCCTTGCCAGGCCAGGCCAGGCCGCACCAGGATGAAAGGATGCAGGGATGTAAGAATACTAGGATGCCAGAGTTCCTTCTTGGTCTGCACGAGCCTCGCTCCTTTTGTCTTGACTGTTGCATTTTTGAAGAGAAATTGATTAAAGCCGGTCGGTCGGTCGCTGCAAATTGTTTGCCCAGTAAACTTAAAGCTCCTTGAATGGACTACTACTCCTTGCATTTTCTCAACCTCCGAGCTTCCTGTGCCCCCTTTTCTCTCTTTCTCTCTCTCGGTATTTTTCTTTTTGCTTCCTTTTTGCGCGCTCGCTCCTTTCAGTCGAGTGGCGCATTTTCTTTTGCCTCGGGCGTTGCGGCAAAGTCAATGAGTGGCAATATGCCACCAATAATTCAGGTCACGCGAGATGTCGTCGCTGTCCTTGCCACCGTCTTGGTCCTTGGCGTCTTGGGGCTGGGTTTCTTACAGTGGGTGAGCTTCTGGAAAAATCTGGAAAATATTTAATGGAGTTTTGTGTGGAGAGGCTTGTGTATAATTAATAATATTTTTAATGTGGTTAGAAGAGAATTAGTATAGCCTACATTACATTTCATTTTTAGGCTTTAAAATATTAAATTCATCTAGAAAAGTTGTATATCGAAACTATTCTATTTATAGAAAATTTATGGTTTTATTTTTCTCTAAAAATTAAGTTGCATCTCTGTTTTTTTTTGCCATATTATCCAGTGTGCGTCATTGTCTTCGACTTGGACTCAACGTCATTTGCTGGCTTTAAGCCCACTCTCTCAGCGTTTGCTCCTGCTCCTGCTCCTGCTCCTGCTGCTGCACCTCCTCCACGCCTGAGCCCCTCGGCGTTTGGGTGTATTGTGGAATGTTCTATTGCCGTTTCGGTTCCTTTGCTTTTTTTCTCTTTATTTTCTCCTTTTTGTAGTTGTTGTCGCACACATCCGCATTGTGTGCCCCATTGTGTGCTGACGTCGTTAGGCCATCTTGCTGGCACTTCGCCTGCCATGCCTCCCCTGAACCCGCTTCCCCTTCCATGCCGCTCCCCATTTGCAACCCTTTCTCCATCTGCCGGTTGGTTGCTGCAATTTTAATGAAGCTGCGGCATGCGGCAAGCAGCGCCTTCGAGCTGCACGCGCCATGGAGCAACTTGCGCTTTTTATGCTCCAGGATCTGAACGGGAAAGGAGGGGATGCTGGTCTCGATGATGATACCGCCGCCTCGGTTGCCATTGTTAAATGAGCTTTACATGACAGCTGCCGCTCTGGGTCGAAAACTGCAACTCCATCCTCGTTTTATACAGGCAGGAAAAATATTAGGAGCATCAAGATACTTTTAGAAACAGGAAATGTTTGAGATTTATGCAGAAATATTATTTAGAAATATTTCCTCATTGCATATTTGAGCATTTTTGTAAAATATTCATCGCTATAAACTTTATTATGAAAATGAATTACCTTTTTTATGGATTCCTGCCTTTAAAATATTTATTTTAATTATCTAATATCAGAAACCTTACTTTTCGGCTGAAAAAATATTCAAAATGTGTTCAATTTCTTTCCAAAAATATCAAATATATCTTCTAAATTAAATTAAATAAAATTCCCAACTTTACAATACACAATTTCCCTAAGTGCAGGGTCAGGCTCCTAACGAGAAATTCAATTTCTCTCTACGGCTGGTCAAATTTCGAGACTGTCTGTCAATTGGGATTGCAAGTTTTTCGGGGGGTCCAGAAGCAGGCGGGACGAGAGGCTAATAAATGAAAATCCACAGAGGATGAGTGAGTGTGGGGTGGCTGAGAGACGGAGAAAGGATAATACTCCCCTTAGACTTCCGGAGAGCGTTTGCCTTTTGAATAAATGCCATAATTTATGGTCAAAAGTTTGCCTGTGCACACATTTTGCGGCAAACACTTGAAGCGCAGCTATTTAGAAGCACCAAACCCCCTTCCTCGCAGCCATTTCCCTGGTCATTTGATGATGATGATGACTACATGGGATCCATCTCCATTTTCCATCTGCATTCTGGGGACTCTGACTCACTCCCATTGCAGATTTTGCAGTTCATCTGAAAAGTTTGCTCGGTTACATTTCGGTGTCCATTAGTGTAATTTAGAGCTCAATTCTCGGACTAGGACTCGGTCTTGGTCTTGGTCTTGGTCTCCTTCGACTTCTATTTTCGGTTGTGAGCGTAGCATGGAAAAACCTGAAAAATAAAGGAAGAAGAATGGAAAAAGGCAAACCAAAAATAGAAAGATATTCAATTTACTTAATAGTTTCGGGATGGCACAGCACCGGGTCATCAAATTACAGAGGTGCCAGGCCGGACAGGGGCTGAAAATAAAGCACACAGGACTGGGAGCTGGGCAGGTGCTTATCATATTCCATACTATATAATACTATATATATAATCTAGGGGTTGACAAAAACATTTCGGGGAGTTGCCTTTGGCATTTCTTGCTTTGTTTGCCCAGCAATGCCCCTCCTCGATGATGATGAAAATCAAATGAAGCGGACCGGGAGGGAGCGCCTTTCGGAGTGGAGTGGAAAATGCTAATCAACAATGGAATCGATAAATATTTGAATTGTGTTCGGCCCCCGCCCCTCACCATTCCTTGTCTATATATATATATCTGCAAAAAGTGAACAATGAAGGCCAGGAATACACTCGTACTGTCGCTTACACATCGAATTTGCATATTATGAGATAGCTGCGGAGGTGGGGCACTCAGAGTTCATTGGAATTTGTGTTTGGCAAAGGAAATGAAATATTTTCAATGAATAAAACTAAAGGCTGTCAGGGGAGTTGATTTGCCAAGCCGGAATGGGAGATAAAATTAAATTACTTTAAGCATGAAAAGGTGCTATTCATATTTTAAATAGCAATTCTACCAAAGGGAAATGTACTTAAATAGAAGATGGTTTCAAGATTATTATTCTAGAAGATAAAGATGAATATTACTTACAGGTTTTTTAGTATCTTCTCATAAAGAAAAGAAAAGTTAAAATTTACAAATTAATTTATATCTTTTTATTGCTCTCCATTTATGATTTAATCGTTGCAACATTGTATTTGCTTTCCTCAAAAAATCACCCAAAAAAGCAACGTTGAAATTTCCTTATTTTGTCCCCCCTTCCCCCCGGGAAAATGGCCGAGCAATCAATGGATTACTTCCGTCATTTAGCCTGGGTTTTCAAACACATGCGTGTGCACGCGAAATCAATATTGAAAGCCGGAGCTTAGCCACTCCCCGCCGCCACCTTCCATCGAACTGACAGCACAATTTAAGTTGCCGGCTCTTGGCCTGGCCAAAATCAACAAATATCTTTCTCCGGTATACAAAATCCCAGTCTCTCTTGTTATTTTTTTCTTCTTTTTTGCGAAATTGAAAATGCGCAAAGCGCCTGTTTAAGCATTTCAATTGATATCCATCAGCAAAGTGGCGCAACAGCAGCAACAGCAGCAGCAGCAGCAGCGGCAGCAACAATGGTGAGGAAAATAGAAAAATAGAAAATCAATTCAATCACGCTTATCAGGGGAGAGACTGGAGAGGAGCGAGAGCTCATCGACAAACGTCATCGGCAGCATTGGAATCGAAATCAGAATCGGAATCAAAATCAGGAGCTGCATAAGTCCGAGAGCCCGGAGGATTGCAGGAAAAAAATTACAATTCAAAAAGCATTTCGGTATGTTTACTGCCGCAGCACAAAGTAGGCGAAAAGTCTCTCCTCCCAGGAGAAAAATGGCGACAACAATAAAAATCTAAATGGAACTAGTCACCAGCTATAGAGGCAGCCAGAGAGCACTTGAAGAAATTTAGTAGTAATTATATTTTAGATATATTTAAAAATCAAATCCTTAAAACTAGATTACCCGAATCTTTGTATGTAAAAGTCATTGCGTACTTTTTCCTGCTGTATTTAAACGGGTTTAAATCTCTTTTGCTAGAAAATAACTATAAATATTCCTTTTCAAGTCAGAAATTTATTTGTTCTTCGATATTTCTCTATTAATTGAAATATATTTAAAGTAAGGAATATTCTCTTTGACGGTAAAATGCCCGATTTATGGCATATAAAAATTGTTGTATACTTTTTAGTGCCGCTCTTAAAAGATTTTAAATCTCTTCTTCCCTAAAATAACTAGAAATATTTATTTTTCAAGCAAAAAACCTTACATATCTTCAAAAAGTAATTTATTTTTTCAATATTTTCCCATTCCCTTCTATTAAAATATATACTATTCCTATAAGTTATTCCCCTCTGTGTACCATTCCATTCGCTATTCGCCATTCGCAGCTCAGAATGATTTACTGTCGTTTGTTTGTTGTCTCTGCGAGCTGAAAAGAAATACGCTGGGCCAGAGAGATTTTATCCCTTGGATTGGCAAACGTTTTAGACATTTTTACTGTTTATAACTATCCTTACAGCACAGATCCACCCTGCCACCCATACCTACCGCCAAAACCCACTTCCAGTCCCGACTTGTGCCATCTATCTGGCGCCGCGTTGTCCTCCATTTGAAAATGGTCGCATATTTATATCACTCAGTAGTGTTTGGTGTAGGAGATGGGCGGATGAGGATGGGGATGTGGGTGAAAAGGCATTAGCTTGGCATTGTTGTTCCGCAGAGAAGTTGCTACTCGAAAGCGCTGGCTTATTGATTGCTCGAGTGTTGCATCAACAAGCTATTCATGGCGCGGTTGCCTTTTGAGAGGACTGTCACTATTAGCTGGATGCCATGAGACTGGATAAACATTATTGGATTCGGTTAGAAAAGCGATTGAATAAGGACTTTAAGGAAGCGCTGGTATGAAAATGAGGTGGCTTAGAAAGGATCTATAATTTCTAGCTCTATTTTGATATGATCTTCAATCTGAAAACCGTATTCTCTAGCTTGTTAATCTTTACATAAAAGTATACGCTGCATTTTCATGTTTTCCTGTACTTTCCCTGTAATAATCTCCAGCTCAAGCCTTTTCATTAGCTCTCTCTGTGTGGCAATATAGAGTCCTTCTGCCTTTAGGGGGGCCAACTTTGTTGCCACTTGTGCCGATAACTGTCCTCGCACTCAGTGGTTATGGTTATCGCCTCTGTGCCCGTTCGCCAGGCGAGAGAGCAACCTTAATCACATTATCGCTCCGTGGCATATGGAAATATTAACTTGCTGCCATCGTTGGCACACTCGAATGGCTTTCCTCTGCCATTCCTGACGTATATACATATATACTATCTCATACTCTGGTTTGGGTTGGGGACTTATGGCCAACTTTTCCATCACTTTCCAAGCGATTAAACAATCAGCGGGCATTATAATCTCAGCACAAAGTCATGTATCATAGATTGCTTCACTCGGGCTTTTCTTCTCTCTCTATCTGCGTGTGTTTTTTCCTTTTGCCTGGCATTTTCATTTTCATTCGATTTTTTCCCCTTCTCATGTGAGTGTCTGTCTGTGTTTGTGCTGTCAAACAAGATTTGCATATGCTTTGAGGTTTGGTTTCTGGCTTGTGGATTAACTCTTGGCGATTCCTCTTCCTCAAATCGATTTGAGATTGGCGACTTAGCCGCTCGCTTTTGGCCATGTTAATACGCTTGTAAGCTTTGTGCGCCCAATTAAAAACAGGCTGTGGTCAACCAGACCAGTTCAGACCATTCCCCAAATTCGTTCAGTAATCATAATGTTTGAGTGTAAATATCTATATATATAAGTCGAGGTGTCCAACAAAACGATTTCCTGCTACTGGCTATGCCAGTATGCCATCTATCAAGCTGACTTATTATAATGAATTCATTTAAATGACATTTATTGTCACAGGTGCGGAGGCTGCGGCGGCTGCCTGGTCTTCCGGAGTGCTGGAAAATAGGCTTAAAAAGCCATTATTGTCAACATTTATAATAGTTTCAAGAGTCTCTCGAAAGGCAAGGAAATGTGTCCTTACCCGCAGCCAAGCACAACCTCCTTTCTCCTCTGTCTTTCCCTTATGGCTTACCTTTCTCCGTCGCCTGTTTGTTTACCTGACACTCGAAAAACACACACACAGAGAGAGAGAGACAGAGAGAGGGAGGCCCTTACATCCTTAGACAGCCTCAAGTGTTTTGGGGGCCCAGGACGACGATGATGAGAGAGCCTTTGTGGCCTACGCTGCGTATGAGTTATGTTTATTAAGCTGCGCTGGCAACGAACAACGAACTTAAAGTGTCTTCTCGAGTGCCTGATGAATTCGCCCCGAAACCCTGGGAGGAGGGTTAAGACCCAACCCCAAGCCACACTTACTTTTGACAACTTGTGACAATCTGTCTCTCACTCATAATTATTATTATTATTATCATTATCATTATTTTTGGCTTTAATCCTTTCGTTGACAGCAGCCAGCAGCTTCCCTTAAGCTTAATGGGAAGCGTCAACGAATTTCAGCTGCTGCCTCGCCTCGTTTCGTTTTAATTTTCACTTCTCCATCGTTTTCGGTTTTTATTTCGTTCATTCGCACTTTTTAATTACTTTTCTTTCATTTCGGACAACTCTCTGGCCACAATTTCTCCTTCACTGTCGCCGTCTCGCCACCGCTCTGTAATTATTTCAGCAGTTTTATTTGATAATTTCTCATTGCGCACCGCACTCTCACACACGCGAGGCGAATTTATCATTCTCCAGTGCCAACGAAAGTGTCAGGAGTTCTGGTGCCAAGAAGATATAGCGACAATTTATGTGACTCGATGGGAAATGATTAGAAATGTGTTTATTGAGGGGGAAAACTAAAGGGAACTTTCGCTGTGAGTCATGACCTGCTGGGGCGGGGCGTCAGCTTCATTTCGTTTTTCGCAACCGTTCAAGGTAACAGCAACGCTGAGTTAAAGATTAATGGCTTTAATTAAGGTGTAAAAAAATATATAAACCAAAAAGCAATATGAATGAATTACAAATTAAAAGTCTACTTAATAATTTCCAAAGATTTAAGCATTGAACAGGCAACATTTAATATTCCTTTAATAATTACCTAAAATTTTCTGTTGCTAATTCCTAAAGCAAAATGTATCCCAAATTTAAATTTAATCTCTGTGTTTCTCTCATTGAAATATATATAAAATTCTTGAACCATCCTCACCTAATCAAATAATTTTGATCTTGAAACCCAGATTTTGTCCTATTTATAAACACACTAAGAGCCATTTACATTTGCCTGAAGGTCCTCAAGGATGTGCACGGCACACACACACACACACAGGCTAAATAATATTCAGATATTTTATTTAAAATTAAATTTAATTGTCACATTAAATGCCACGACTCCGACAAAAAGGAATTAGATGGAGCAGGGCACAAAAACAAATCCCCAAAGACACAAGGATACGAGAATACGGACTCGAGGACTCACCCGCACACTTATACTCACACTCGCACACATGTGTGCGGGCAAAAGTCCCAACTGGGAGGAAATTGTTGTTCCGTGGGCCCCGGGCAGGCATTTTGCAAAGAGCCAGGACTNCATCCGCACTATCAGGCTTTTCCTCATCTACAACTTTAAGAATATCTAATTCTGCAAGTAATGAGCGAACTCGAAACTTCCATACAGAGTATTTCTCTCCGTTAAACGGTTTTATGTTTCGCTTCGATTTCTCCATTACTTTTTCTATCTCCTTACACACGCACACAGGAATTTCACAACACGTTGCAATGGTATAGAGACCTCGCAGAAAAAAAAAATGAATTTGTCAAGAATGTGCAAGTGTATATATTTAAAACTTCTATTAGGCATGGACTGGGCCCATAACCTATTGGAATATGTCCTTGTTTATAACTAAACACCGTTGAAAGTGAAAGAAAAACGTTAGATCCTTTTTATATATTATTATTTTGTTATTTGTTTGATTTATTTCTTCTGCTCACACCACACCACATGTACACTCAACAAAGTCAGGAAACGGAAGAGAACGATGGCACTTCAGTGTGCCCATGCTTAAATCGATAAATCGTTAAATGGTATTTTTGATAGTGGAATAGGGGTATTCCAACAAATTCTACAGTTCTTGTAACAAGTATTTGAGTATTTTTGTCCTTTTCAGGACTTCCTTAAGTTACTTTGTCAATTATTAAAAAGAATTTTAAGCTTTAAAAGCTGTTTTGAATATAAATTAATTAAAAGAATGTTTTAAAAACACTTTAAAATGTGTCTAAAAGTATGCTGTGAAATATTTTAAATTAGATTATTCAAATAAAAAAGATCATAGCATACTTTTAGGCTCCATTTTTTACAAGATTACAAATCTTCTCATTATTGAAAATGTACAAAGAATTTTAAGGGTATTCAGAATTAGTACTTCCTCCCCTTGTTTTATGCTTCATTTGAGTCGGTTTTTAATTTTGCTGCCCTCACTTCATTCCCATGTGTGTTCATGTGGGAGGCAAACACACTTAAAACTCAAATATTTGCATACACTCGAGTTTTGTTTGCATAAAAATACCTTAAAAAAGTAGAAGGACCAAGGAGCAGCAGCAGCAGCATCGAAAAGGCAAACTGAGAAAAGGAGCCCCAGCATCATGCTGCAATCCCCCAGAAGATTCCCATCCCTTTGCCTTAGACCAGGGCAAATTTATTATCACACACACAAAAGCGAGCAGGAAGCAGCGCACAATCTATATAAAAAAAGAAGAATAAAAAAAGGGCGAGGGAAATGCTGCAAAGCCCAGGACAGGCACGAAATCAAACGAAATGAGGCACACACACACACAGAGACAGAGAAAGAGAATGGGAGGACATGGATCCTGACGCGTGAATAAAGCATTCGGAAAGGGGACGGAATGGGGCGGGAAAGCGGGAGCGGCACTAGATTGTAACATTTACTAGAGGTAATGTATGCCAATGCACATGAGACCGAGACCTCGACTCCATTTCGTTACGTTACGTTCCATTTCTCCGACGGCCTCCTCTGCCGCCTTCACCTCCATCTCCATCTCCGCCTCCACCATCACGGCAGGTGTGCCGTGCCTCAATTTGCATAGCTTTGTGAATCAGACATGGCGGTTGGGGGTTTTGGGGCTTTCCGTCCTGGGGAATGCCAAACAAAAACAAGCCACGCCAGCAGAATAAGACCACGGTTCGGGTCGGGTCGGGGGCGGGGGGTAAAGCCAAGGAAAAACCGGAAAAGCTGCCAGCTAAGGAGCGAAGAAGGAAGGCAAAGAAAGCGTTAAGTTTAGCGCAAAATTAAACAATCTTATTGCCCGGATTAGTGACAAAATTATGTAGCATACGACGACGACGAAGGCCCCTTGACTGGAGTTTTAGGACACAAAAGCTGGGGGCTGCCCTGCTCTGCCTAAGGGCGAAATGCCATTTGGCAAGGTAAGCAGCAGGTAAGATGTCGCACACAGACACCAAATTCAAGGGGATGTCCACATTATGTTTGCCGATAATTGAGTGAGCCGAAGGTGGGTCCTTGTAAGGAAGTTATGGAAATGGGGATTACTTGAGGATGTTATAGAAAATTGAGTTGGCCCATCAAGGAAGCAAAGATATATAAACTTCAAGGTTAACTTCCCAATAATAGTTGATCCTTCAAGAGTGATTGCTTTATTAGTTAAGGCTGGTTATTAAATAAAGGAATTAGGGTATTAAAAACAATTTTGAATAAAATAAAAGACCATCCTTCTTTTTAGTGGGAGTTTCTGGAAATCCCTTTGGTTTAGTAACAAAGAGTGTGAAATCCCTGCCTTGACTTTTGTCTCGCATTCGTAATGAGCTTCCCTGTAGCATTTATAAAAGGTATATAATTGTCTTTTCATAACTTTTACATTTCCAAGGACCTCCCGTTTTTTTTGCCCTGCAGCTTGGCAAACAATTTAAACGTTATTGTTCCCTAGCCACACTAATTAAGTTTGCCTCAAATATTGAGGCAGCGAATTTAACGCTCAATTTAACAAGGCGCTCTGATAAAAAAAATGTAAAAGAAAAGCCACCTCACCACACACACACTCGTAGCTGAAAAAGGAAACATAATTATGCAAATGAGCAGAGGAAAGAAACAAAGACAGTGCCAGGAAACGTAAAAAAAAAAAACGAAAATTAAATGAAAGAAAGCAAGGAAAAAGGAAAACACTGGCACTTCGATAGCATCGTGAGTGCAGGTCTGTCGGAAAAGCGCGTGAGGCGGAAAAGCGCATAAGCTGCACGCTGAAGATTGCGCATACGCCCCGTGTCCGACCGCAGAACATAACTTTTGCAAACAAAAAAAAACACCAACACTTGGCTCATACACTGCGGGAAATATGGGGGTGAAGGAAAGGACACACTGTCATCGTAGTCAGCTGCCTGCGGTTTTCATTTCCTGGGCAACCTTTGGCTGCCGCCGCCGTCTGCTGATTTAGTGGAAAGCATTTTTCTTGATTATTTTAGTATAAGCATACGTATAGAATTTTTCCCAGGTCCTTTTTTCTTATTTTCCTTCTTGTTACTTGTTTTTTGGGTGCCTTGAATTGCCCCGGGCTGCTGAGCTGGTGTTTTTCCTTAGATATATATATATATATTTTTTTTTTTGCTTCCTTTTGGTATCTGCAAGGCGCCACTCGGCTGGCTCCTTATTCCCAGCACTAAAAACTCCCTTTTGCCTTATTCCTTAGCTTGGAATGTGGCGCCTTCCTTTGCCGACGTGGCGCTCCTGCTGCGTGAGAAGTCATAAAGCGATTTGTCATATTTATACAAGTTGATAAAATTATAAACAGCAGCAGCATCTCTCGTCTCCGGTCGCTGTTCGCTGCAAGGACAAGTTGCCTGCCTGCCTGCTTTTTGCTCCTGCCTCGTCCTGTCGACTGTCTGGTATCGCAAGTATCTTTTGAATTGAATATACGGCATTTGGTTTATGCAATTTGTAAACTTACACCATAAAATTGAGCCCTAAATTCAAGTTACAAAAGGAGCAGAGCAAGAATCGATAGAAGAGTCTGATTGTGTCAGAAATTATTCCAAAGAAATTCCTTATAATATTTATTGTTAATCAATTAAGTCAAGTTAAAGTTTTAAGCAATTACTTGAATGGGTGCTGTGCAAACCTCATTTCAGACAGCATTTAATGAAACTTTTCGGCTGGCGTTTAAACACGGTAATTAATGAGTTTGGCTAACCCTAATGAATACTAATGAATGGAATATTTCCCAAAAAGCGAAACAAGACGGAGAATCAATCGTTTCTCGGCTGTCTCTGGAAACATTCAAATTACATGTTCAAATTACTGTCAGGGGCGCTTAAAGCATTTGCGTAACGGATCTGTACGGCTTCCGTCGACCTAACGAATTTTATTTTAATATTTATTGTTTTTCACGGCAAAGGCACAGCCACGCTCCTCCAACCCTGCTCTGTTCCTGTCCCTGCCCCCTATTATTTTTTGGACAGCTGCTGGAGGCAAGATGACGACAACAACGACGACGACGACGGCGGCGGCAGGCAAATTGAAAACGAAAGCAATGCCAAATAGAAATGTTTTCTGGCGCCCGCGGGGCTTGGCGGAGCTCAGACGACATTGTCAGCATTGTCGGCATTATGTGCCTGCTCAAATTGGAGTTAACCTGGCAGGAAGTGGGGACTGTAGACTGGAGCACTGACACTGTTGTCTTACTCAAAGCGTAATCATGGTCGTTTGTCGCACGTTTGGCGCCGGGAAAAGATGCATCCACATGGAACTTATTACTTTCATTTGGCCCCCGCTATAAATTCATAACAAATTCATTGCGCGCAGCCAGGCATTTAAGAGCAGGCTCAGGCACAGAGAGCACAAAAAAAGAAAAGATATATGGGAAAGAAAAAAGGTAAACAGACAGCTTCTAATTTCGTATTTGCTCAGTCTTTGTGTGCGTGTGTGTCACACGGCGTATGCGTAATCTTGCCGCATCGTCTTTTGTGTCGCCTCCGCTTTCGCTTCGCTGTTTGCTCTTTGCAAACGTCACGCAAGCGGCTCTCTCTCACACGCTTTATCCTCACCCAGAATCCTGGGGAATTGTCGACGCATATTTATGAGGGGTGAGGTGTTGGTGGGAGAAGGACCTCCTCCAGCAGGACCAAAACTTTATTAGGCACTTCACGTTGCCTGGCCAACTTTGTTTGGTTCTCTCTCGCTATTGAAAAGTTGCCCCAAATCGAAACGGTTTGCCCATTATTTGGTTTTATTTACATAATGACATTTAATGATGATGATAATGTCTGGGGCATGACTTGAGGGGGTGAAACGATTTCCTTTTGAAAGGAAATTCTTTGGTTCTGTTTTTTTTTTTGAAAAGTTTTTGCATTGATGGTTTATCGTTTGCATGGAAATTGTGTGATTGAAGAGGTTTTGTATGGTCACGTAGGGGGATAATACTTACGGGAAATGGTCCTTAAAAAGGCAAAGGGAATTTGTAAGAAATTAAATAGTTTGTATTACGATTTAATATTAATATTAAGATATTTATTAGAACTTAAATAATTACCCAAAATTGTTTCTTAAATAATCTCCCCTCTTTAAGGAAACTTACACCTAAATCACTCTCGAGCATCCTTCATATTTACGATGTTTTGCTGCTTTTGGAAATTTCCATCTTGTCGGCTTAACCAGAGAACCCCTTTTGCGGGGCAACACTTAATTTCCTTGTGCGGCGGAAGAGCATTTTCCTTTTGGGGCGATAAGTAGGCAACACTTTTTGGCCATTACTTGCAGCTTTAAGACGCAAATTCATTAAAAGTCCCGGACGCCCCGAAAAATGCTTAACGCACATTTTGTAAATTGCCAAAAATCCAACCCCAAAGACACTCACCCCCCTTGACTCCCCGATGGAAAAACTTCGGCTGCTGTTGTTTATTATTATCTCTCCCCCGCAGACTCTCTCTCTCTCTCTCTCTGACCCCCCACTTTTTGGTAAGCGCTTTTCTCGCTTGGCGCTAATTTCAAATTACAAAATATTCCATTTACTATTTTTGAAAAATGATTGCAAGCAATTTCATTTCCGTTTCCGTTACGACAGTTACGCCCAGCCCTGCCCAGCCGCCCCCCGCATTAGCTAACCGCCCCTGGAGTTTTAGCCGTTGCAAAAACTAATTACAAACACATAAAACCCAATGGGTGGCCAAGGATGCTGCAGAGATAGAACAATCCTTCGGTTTTGTCAGAAGGGGCAGGGGGTTGGACTTGCTTGATGATGCAACATGTGACGCGAGAGGCGGGGTGTAAAACGGAATTGTCGTAGTCTGCGGCACGCCCATCAAACTAAATTACAATTGGGCTAACACACACACACAACAGAGACACACACACACACAAAAAAGCAGTGAAAAAAGGGACAGACGGAACAGACTAGCCAACAAATGTCGATGGACTGACTCGTTCTGCCATGGAAATCTGCTCGTTTTCCTGCCAAGTGACTCCCAAGTTGAAAGTTTCGCATGAATTTCAAGTTTCTCGGTGCGGCATCTTATCTTTTTTTGGGCCATAACATTAAAACAATACTTGGCCAGAAGAGAAGAGAAGCTTAGCAATTTTGTGGCCTTTGCTGCCAAGGGTTTCAGTAAGCGGTATTTGCTGGGGAGAAAGGGTATATCCGTGAAGTTAAGGTCTGATATAAGATATAAAGTTTAAATTTTAACGTGCCCTAACCTATTAATAAATAAGAAATACTTTGTATGTAATTCCCAGCCTGAAAGTTTGAAATATCTGCATTCAACCCAAAGGGTATTCCTTGACTTTTACCTCTCAAAGTGTCCTGGCAAGATATCTTTTTTCTGTTAGTAGGACATTTCCTTTTAAGACTCCCCCTTGAAAGGCAACATGGAAAATCAAGCTTTGCAAATCTGAAATCAATCTGGCAAAAGAGCAAAGGAAACGCCTCGATTGAAGTTAGATTGAGCGTTATTTTAGACTGGTGGCAGGACAATTTCTACTCCTGGTCAGATGGGTGACATTAATGAGGGGGGAAAACAGGAAGCTGGAAGCTGAAGCTAGGTTAAAGGACATCTGCCAAGTCAGCTTCTGGGCCACCTTCTTGTTGTAATTGCCGCTGCCGCTGACGCTTCTGCTCGCTCTTCCTTCTGCTGGTAATGGCTCCTGTAAGAAGTTGTTGCGGCTGCTGCGGTGCCTTTGTAGGTGTTTTCTAGGGGGGGAGAAAAGTGGAAACGTCCGGGGAGGTGACCTGCAGCAATTACCAATTTTCTTGTTACATTTTAAAGTACGCGACCGAGACTGCGGGCTGTGCGCTGATGTCCCAGTTTCATGCTAGTTTGTGTGCCGCTGTGTGTTGCACATTAAGTGCACTTGAGGCATGCAGCTTAAGCTGATGACAGCCGCTGGATGGTGGAAGGGATGAAGGACGAAGACAGGACGAAGGAGAAAGGGAAGCAGAAGGAGAAGCCGCTGAAGTGATGACAATGAAGTGCATAATCTTTGTTGTCGTTTGAGGGCGCCCTGGTTGGCCATTAAATGTTCCAGCTTAGAAGCAGAGAAAGCTTTTGCCAACCAGAAGTTGTCATTTTACATAAAATTATTTAGATTTTTTCATGGATATAAAAAAGGGAGAGAATGTTAAGCTTAAGAACTGGAAATTAGTAAGGATGTAAATTATATTAGATTTATAAACCCTTTCCCAATTCCCCTAAACCCTATCTTTTATTATCTCTACTAAATCCTCTTCTTTTCTTTCACTTACAGGTATGTAAAGTTCACTGAACTCTTCTTTAACCAACCTTATAATTCCGTAAGTAAAGAAATAAGCTGCTAAGAAGACACACATATTAAATATCACTCATACGCCGCATAGGCCGCAAGTCGTTGCACCTTGACATCGTGTAAAAAAGAGAAAAACTGTGAAAAGTGAGGATATACAGAGGTTAAAAAGTAGAAGTAGACGCGTCAAACACTTGCGAAAAGATGCTTCATTAAAATAATCAGCTACAAAAGTACAGTAAAAGTGACATAAACCAGCAAGGAATAATGCGGGAAAACCCCATAAGGGAAAGCCAGGAAAAGCACAGAGAGAGAGAGACAGAGAGTGAAGAATGCGGTTGATGCATGTGTTTGAGAGTCCTTTTTATGCCTTTGCCTCGAATGTAAACAGACAGCTGCCACTGCAACACTTTCAACGCTTTTCCTCCCCCATTTTCCATCTCCATTTTCCTTTCCTTTCCTGCCTTTCTTGACACTCATCAAATGCTTGAGTCCAACTTTGCCGTCGTCTTTCACTTTTATTCTCCGTGTTGTCTGCTATTTTTCACTAATTAATTATGCAGCAACAGCAAACAACTTGAAATGTAAGGAGATTAAAGCGACTTAAAAGGCATTTATGCGACGCCAGGCGGCAGTCTGAAAAGAGCAGGCCAGAGAAAAGGGACTGACAAGTGTCAGTCTCTCTCTCCTGCCCTGACGCCCACATTTTCCTTTTACAAAACTGCATGACAAGTTGGAAAATGCCAATGCATGTGTGTGTGTTTGGGCCTTGTTAAGTCATGTTTACAACGCCCAAGTTGGCCAGAAGAAGAGGCAAACTGGCATCTAAGATTTTACAGGGATATCTTAAATAACTGTCTGGCAAAAGAAAAATTAGAATAAATGCCATCTAATGGAGTTGAGTAAATTAAGAAGAGTGAATTAAAAGTTTAGAAATTAGTTAGCTGATGATTTTAAATGGAAAATTTCTTTAAATATTCTTAGCTAATTTTCTATTTAAAAAACCCCATTCTCTGGCATTGCTTTTTCACTGCCACACCTCATATTAATTTTCACTTAATTAAAGGCAACAGCAACACCAAAGTTGACACTTATTTTTTGTTGCTTGACAGCGGAACAAAAACACAAAAAAGTTATTTATGTATATGAGAATGCTAATTAAGTTACAAAATGTGCTGGCAAAATGAAAATTATAGACGAAAATGTATACATACGTACGTACGTAAGATGTATGTAAGTATGTGACTTAAGTGGGCTTGAAACGACAGCGTCAGAAACAACAACAAAAAAAAAATGGCAATGTGGAAAACTCTTTCCCCGAGAATTTCCACAGCCTCCACAGCACGTGTGTGGCAGGTGCCACCCACTCCCGCGCAGCCTTGAAGCCATTTTTATATATAAGCATATATCCCTTACATATGTACCTTTTACATATTTATATATATTTTGTATTTTGCTGTCACGTTTGTGCTGAAAGTGTGTGTGTGTGGTTAAGTGTTCCTGGGGAACCCTCGCACACCTGCCCTGCCTGTCTATGGCAGTGACTTTGCCTCTTTGCTTGCCTCTCCTTTCTTTTTTTTATGGAGTTTTAAATGTAATAATGACAAGGCAGCGGAAAAATAATGTCGCGGGCGGCAGAGTGTTCCTTTTTAGAGCAAGTAAATGTTTTTCCATCGTGACATAAAGTTGCAACAATTGAGCGACAGTTGCTGTTGCATGTTTTGGTAGCTTGCATGTCGTGTCGCTGTTGAAGGTTCTTTTGGCAAAGGCAACAAATTACATGGGAAATACCAGGAAAAATAAGGGAATGACAGCAAGGATTTGTAAAGAGGAAAAAAGTTAATGGGAATTTAATAGGAAAGTTAAGAAGTAATATTAAATTGTTGAGGATGTAAATAATTTTGGATTAAATATTATTTTAATATATTTTAATGACTCTAAGCTGCAGTTCTAAGAGATTTTTTCATACAATTCTGTCAGAATCTGTATACTTAATATTTTGTTATTTAAATATTAAATTTTAAATAAGCAAAACAACTTTCTTTGGTCTTAATATCATTTAAATATTTTAGAACAACTGTGGACTTATTTTCCGATAAATGTATCAATAAAATATGGTCAAAATCCGTTTACTCAATATTTTATTATTCAAAGTTTTCCTTTTGTTCATTATTGTTATTTTTAATGTATTCTTACATAGTTTTTGCACGTATATCTGATCCAGGAGCTTATATATTTTTCACATTCCATTAAGCTGTGTGTGTTTTTTGTGCAAGTCCAACTTGCATCCAACTTTTATTGACGGATTGCATAAAGTATAACACGCTTAACCAACAGTTGATGTCTGCTCTCAATTAAATTGAAAACTGTATGTGTATGAATATTTAAATTATTTAAATACAATCTCCGCTTTGCCGTCGGTGTGCTGTCAGCGTTTTAAAGCGTATATGTATACGCAATATCCATATCCTTTGGCTGCCACCCACTTCCTGTGTGTCCTGCAGCAGCGCCCGCATGTTTACCCCCGGAAAAGTATGCAACACTTTAAAGCTCTTTTGCGGTTGCTGCTTTGGCCAACAACAAGCTACAAACTACTGTGCGTTTTTATTGCGTTCTCTCCATGCGTCCCATGTGGTTTATTACAAATTGATTTTATTATTGTTTTCACTCTTCCATTCCCCTGGTCTCTCCTCTTTACCCCCCTCTGACCTGTAGGCCTTTGCTTTGTTTGTTGCCAGTTTCCGCTCCCCGCTGCCTGCTGCTGGCCGCTGGCGATTTGAAAACTGATTGCAAACACATGATTATCTGACTGCCGGGACCCCAACCCGCTCAACCCGCCTCCATTCCGCACATTTCTCCATTTGAGTGCACAAAGCCACCCGGCGATTGTTTAATTAAATTTATAATGAGTTAATTTTACGCTGGCCAAACGAGATTTTAACATTTTTCGTTCGGCATTTCGGTTGTACATTTTTTTTCTTAATTTCATTTGGAATTGAAGTCGATTCGCCGGATTCAATTATAAATTCGCTTACATTTGCATCTGTCAATTTCGCAGCAAATGTTGTGCTGCAAATGGTCTATAAAAAAAACAAAAACAATAAATATAAAAATGTACACAAAAAACCACTCAAATAAATAAATTCGTGTCAAATTATAGTTCGCCACTGTGTTATTTCGAGTCAAATTCTTTTGGCGAGCAGCCAGTGAGGTGAGGTTTAGATTCGGGTTCGGGTTAGGAGGCTGTTTAAATTTATTTTTAAAAATATATACACTCATTTGTTGTGTGTGACAAACGGAATTAAGATTGTAATCATGTTATAACTAAGTGCATTTTGTGCGCAATCTTTCTTTTTATGAACTTCTTGGGCAATTTAGCAAGTGATATAAATAAATCTAAAATGAGAAATTTGTGTGAATGCATATATATTTTTTTTAAGATATATGTTTAGGGAAAGTTCTTGTGATTTTACAAAAACGAATTCCAATTGTCATTAGTAGACCTCAAAACATAGAACATAGTTGTCCTGTCTCTCTAAATATTTCTTAAAGAATTTTGCCGATTTTTCATTTAGAGTTTTCTTGTAAATTCCAACTGTCTCTGCTGGTTGGGTGGATTTTCCGCCTTTTGGCATTGCTCGCGCGGAATTCCAGCGCGGAAGAGAGAGAGTGAGAGAGTGAGAAGCCTCGCCAAAAGTTGGTCCTTTTCGACGGCGATTAATGCGCCGCAGAATGAAAGTCTTGTGCTGCCAAATTCCCTAGAATTTCCACCTCCTCAGTCCCCCCTTGGCCGCCTTGCCTTGTCTTGTGAAATGCCACAAGGTGTAAAATTGAATAATTGAAATGAAGCGAGAGAGAGCGAGGACAGGACTCGGGGAAAAGCCCAGAAAGAAATGCGATAAAGTGGGCAACAAAGTTTTTACTTAATTGTGGTTAATTCTGATGGATTTGTGCATAATTGGTGAGTAATTAAATTTGGGGGGAAACAAGAGCAATGAGCTTAGCTTAGATAGAAACATAATAAAATAATTATGAGCAACATTTAGGTGTGGGAAATTATTTATGGTCTAGCTTTACCTGAATGAATATCCTATGTCCTTGCTTAAGAACAGCTGCCACTCTGCTGATTAGCAATTTCTTTCTGGCATTGCAAAAGTCTTGCAGCAGAATCTTTTAGTTTTTGCTCTTTTTTGCAGTTTAATTTTCTTGCACTTTTCCCTACCTCTAGCTTTTCCCTCGCTCGCAATCGTTTTCATTTAGCCACAAGGTATGCAACACATTTTCTTTATTAGCCACAAACACTTGGAAGCATTCATGGCTGCCAGCAGCAACAGCAGCCACCACCTACCACCCACAATTCACGCCCTCTCAGGGATTTCCTCAGAATTCCCAGCGGTTAAACTTTGGTTTTTTCCCCGCTTTCCCGCTTTTCCTTTGCTTTCCTGGCTTTGTTTTGGTTTTTTTTGTTTCTTCTGCCTAATGAAATGTGACATTAAGTGGTGATGCTGTTGTTTCAGCTGCCACGCCCATTTTCGCACTACGCCCCTTTGCCAATGGCCGCCGCAATGCCGAAAGTGGCGCTCAGTGGCGCAATTTTAATTGTTGCAGCAGCAGCGGCAGTGGCAGTGGCAACAACAAATCGAGTTTGTTTCCCTGATTACTCTACTCCTTTTTTTCTTTTTTTTTTCTCTCTGCGGTTGTTGAAGCCCCAAAGGCTTTCAGACAAATGCCAGCCAAAAGACGCATAAAAAAATAAATAAAATAAAACTGCAGGAAAAAAAAGAAGCAAAAGCGAAATCTGAAAAATGCAGGAAAAAAATGAAGGGGTGGGAAAGAAGGACACAAAAAAAAAGTTTTTAATTAAAAAGTTTTTGTTTAAATCTATGGAAAACGTCCGAACTGAGTTGAGTTGATGAGGGAAAAGCTCGAGTCTTTTTTCCACCGAGTTTGGGGATAAGCAATGAATTCTTACAGCTGGCTGCGAATAATTAGCCAAGATTAGTAATTGATGGCGGGAGATTGTGGCCACTTGTAAAGGATTTAAGGGGAGATAATTACGAGGGGGAAAATATATATAGAAGTGTAATAAAAACAGGTGGAGGGACAGGCCAGGACATCACACTTCCTGGTCATATTATGCCC
The DNA here is from genome assembly GCA_008042585.1 of Drosophila punjabiensis. Lineage (NCBI taxonomy): Eukaryota > Metazoa > Arthropoda > Insecta > Diptera > Drosophilidae > Drosophila > Drosophila punjabiensis. Next base: position 127,419 of record VNJR01004795.1, on the reverse strand, counting down.
CGATCCTCCGGCAATGCAAATTGAGTTGTTTGCCTTTTATTTATGGGCCCGAAAACTGCGCTGCATATATGTATATGTAAATATATTTATGTACATATATGCGTTGTAGTGCCAAGAGTCAAACAGCGAGGCATGCAATTTAAATGCAATTGTTTATGCCACCACCCCTTCAATTTCCCTGCAGCCCCTCTGGGGAAAAACGGGGAGGGATGAGCACGATTAACGTTTGTTTCGCCCACCGAACAATGCGGCGTATACGCAATGTGTGTGCCTGGGTGTGCCTGGGTGTGTGCCTACGAAGGTGTTGTTCTTGTTGCCGCACATAAATTGCAATAGCAACAAGGAACAAAGCCGGACTCGCGTTCACGCACTAATAAATTATTAAATGCATGCAATAAATTTCAAATTAATCGCTGATATTTATCTCTCATTGCGCGGCCATTGTCCGCTAGCGAAACGAGAGAGAGAGAGAGAGAAGCTCTGCATAATTATGTTGGCCTCAAAATTAACCTCCCCTTTCTGCGCACTTTAATTTTTTTCGTAATTTAATATTTGGTCTCCCTTTAATTGCTGCCGTTGTGACTTCATCTCGCTTTTATTGTTGGCAGTTCATTTTGCATTTCATGTGCACATAAATATATATATCACTTTTTTGCACATTTCCCATTGTTTTTTTCCTCTCGATTGTTAATTAAATTATATTGCCGCTTGTCCCGAATATGTGCTGCGGCAGTATATGTATGTAAAATTGTTGAATTTTTATTTATTTACTCATAATTGTGTTTGTTTCGTCAAAAATTTAATGGGCATTTTAAGTAGCTTAACTATTTGTGGCATTGTTTTTATCAATTTTCAAATGAGAGCTTCTGTTTGTTAATTAATTAGGTTAAAAAAATAATGTTTGGTTTTTGGTAGAAATATATTTAATAAGCACTTTCCTTCATTTTCACTGTTTAAATTTCCTCATTCTTAGATAAATATTATTTGTTAGAAACCCTTTTTTACTGGCACCTTTGGGACTTATATTTTAGAAACGACTTAATTAATTTTTACCAACTCAATTGTAAAACCCTTTCATAAAAATATACAAATGAGTTGGGGAAAATCATGGCCAGTTGAAATTAAAATCCAGGATTCTGCCCATATTTTCATAATTTTCCTAAAATGCTGCCACTCCCCCTCATCGTCATTGTTATTATCGGACGCAATCATCACAAAGAGCGGCCAACAAGCGACAAATATTTCACATTGTTTCTGCCACAGTGGAAACTTTTTTGCCATTTACCATATTGTCCCTGCCCCACACATATACACACACACACATATGGATCCTTAACGTCCTGCTGCCTCCCTTTGCATATCAAACTGAAAATTAACACAATAATGGCCAGACAAAGTCGGGCAGGAGACAAAGGGCAGCACAGGGGTAGAGATATGCAAATGGCATAGAAATGTGGTCGAGCTTTCGGTTCTGGTTCTGGTTCTGGTCGCAGCCTAGTATCTGCCACATTTTTCGGTTGGCCAGGAGAGAGTGTAGGGACGAGGGCTGCTAACGGATACGGTTGCATATAAATTATAACACCGGCGTGTCTATTAAAATGATTGTATCCGCTCGATTATGCACACTCACACAGACAGACAGACGAGAGACGGAAAAACTCCCAGTTTTCCAGCTCTCTTTCTCTTTCTTAACCGCTGGACAAACTTTTTGACTTTTCCCACAAACACTCGCCGACAAATGGATATAAAGGTTCATATATGTATGTGCACAGGAGATACATTTGTATCTCAGAGTTCAAAGGAGTCCCTAGTGTTGACTTTGTTAGTTTTCTTATGGGAGAGAGGAAAGTTTGGTAAAACAAAGAACTGCAGTCATGAGGTTGGAAAATATTAATGAAGGTTATTATAATGAACAGTTTTCTTTGGGAAAATCAAAAATCCTTTAAATAAATTTAATATTGAATTTAAAGGCTTTTGAAAACAGCATTCTCTTTAAAAAGTGTCCCTATATTCACCCCTAAAATTAAATAGAATCTCATCCCACCTTCACTTCTAAATTTCCCACATTTCTCTCACTGTTTGGCCACTTTTTCCTATCCTACTTTTCCCCCGATTTCCACGGCAGTTGATTTTATGCTATTTTGACAGCTAATTAGTTGCGTGCAAATATGTATGGTTTTTGTGTGTGTGACGTTGTTGTTAAGCCCCAAATTTATTCGCCTCTTTTTTGGGGACAGAGGCAGAAGGATATTGGTATCGGTGTCGGTGTCGGTGCCGTGTCGTCAAATGGAAAATGCAAATGCAAATGCCGTTAGACAACTCTATAAACTAAACAAGGCTATAATTAATCCGCACAGCTACAAAGATGCACAGATAACTGGCAATCAGCTTAGATGCAGGTGCAACCGCAGGCAAAGGTGATGGAGGGTGAGGCATGGAGGTGCCTGAGTTTTCCGAGCTAATAAATTTTCCAGCACCACCGCAAAGACAGACAGAGAGAGAAAATGCTAGAGAGTGTGTGTGCCGTGCCTAAAAGTATGCAAAGCCGGCAGTGTGCGTGCGTGTTTGAAGCGCAATTTAAGCTGAAAATTAATGCAGACTGCCAGACAAGCTAGCCACCATCTCTTCAGCTCTCTCTCTCTGACTCTATATCTCCGTCTCTGTCGGCTGACCACAAGTGCATCTAGCTAGCCAGAGCTGCCATTCAAAATAAATGAGCTAAATAAGCAGGCTGACATGGCTGCAGAGCCAAGGATGCATTAATAAACAAGCCAAGTGCAAAGTTTTCGCTTGTGAGCTTGCCTTAACCATCAATTAAAACGACTCGTTCCTAATTATGTTCGTGTATATAATATCTAACCTAACCTCCTCCTCCTCGTTTTACCCCCTTTCTGTCACTTCTCTCTCGTGTGTCAGCCGCAGAGGCCATAACTTTGTTTGACCAAGTTTGTTTTAAGGTTATATTCCTGGTCTATTCCGGCTTTCTATTGTCTGCCTTTCTCTCTATTGTTAGCCCACTTGCTATCTTTGAAATTAGTCAAATATTTGTTTTTGCCATTGTCTGTGCGTGTCTTTGCCCGAGAACTGATTTATGCCCCTTGTTTCGCTCGGTGTTATTGATGTGCATAAATCAGGCGAGAGAGCTAGGCACCAGATATATACCTACATATATAGCATCTATAGATGTATGAATGGAGGGGAACAGCGGAGGGAGGGACTCTTGGCATATGTCAGAATGCCATTCAGCTGAAATGAGTCGATGTCAATAATGACAATGGCCCCAAAACTCCGGGGCAACAACTAATCGAGCTTAACTGGCGAAAATTTTTATGTATTTTGATGCGAAATTTATGAAGTTTTCCTTGTCCTTATAGATAATGGCAGTTTTTTTACAGAAAATTCTACAGATATTTATTTATCGTATCCATTTCTTATTTAAAATGTATATTAGAAAATATTAATTGGAGAATTACATGATTTAAAACTCCGATATTTTATCGATTATGGTTTCGATTATTACGATCGTAAAATTTCTAATGCATAAAAAATGTTTCTCATATAAAAATATTAAAAATAAACTTTTAAATCTTGCATTTACGATACTATTTAATTATCGATTAATATTTCAAAATATGTAATCGATATATTATAGAGAATAATTTTTACTATTATTTTTTTATTACTTTAACCTAATTATCTGAATGCCAAATAATGAAAAAATTAATTATCTAAAATGTTACATTTACAATATATTTAATTATCGATAATTATTTCGAAACATAATGTAATCGATAAACTTAAAAAATCATTTTAGGTCTTTACTTTTTGTTACTATTGCATAGTTCTTCTCCAAAAAATATAAAATTTGGTTTTATTTTCCCCAGTGAGTTATCGATATCAGCCATGTCATATTCCAATCGATTACTACTAAATCGCTTTCCCAAAACTTCCCTTTTTGTAGCGCATTTTCCCAGCGCCAAACTGCCTGTCAGCAATTTCGGCATTTGCATTCCAAAGTCAAACCCAAACAGTTGCCATTATCCCCTCCAACCCATCATCCCCCCTCCCCCCGTGGCGATATAGAATGAGAGAGCAACTATAACAATTAGAATAATGGCAGCGACAACAACAACAATAATAGCAAAGGCAAAAAGCTACCAAAAATTATGTGGAAACCAACTTTTCAGCTCGGCGCCAGCTTCAGCTCTCCACTTTTGGCCCCCGAAGCGAGGCAAAACATGCGTAAATTTATGCTAAACCAAATTGTTATTTAAAACACTAAAACAACGATGCTAGTTTTAGGGGATGCGTGTGTCTGTCTGTCTGTCTGGAGTGAGTGTGTGCCCGAGTGTGTGCGTGTGAAATATTAATGCACAGCATTTAAATGATTGCAGTGGATGTGGGAAAATTGTGACTAAGAGAGAGGGGAGGGAACTGTGAGGGCAAAGTGCGGTTGACTGATGAACTGGCCTCTGCAGCAGAAAGAGATGCCTGCCTGCCATGGCAGACACACGCAATGATCTGATTAAACATGGTAATGAAGTAGTCAAAATGTGGTGCAACGTGGCGTATGCGTAATTTCATATATATGTATATGTACACTCGCACACACTCTCACTTTGGGCCGGAGAAGCCATGTGTGTGTGGTGTGGCTGCTAATTTAAATTTACGCGCATCGCTCCATATCCATGAGTCGTCGCAGGACAACTCGCTGGACTTTCAGGAGGCCATGGGGCACACACACAGAAAAAGTAAATCCCAGTTGCTGCATGCAACTGAAATGAAAACAACAACAAACACACACACACACAGAAGGGTTTTCACTCGAAACTACATATAAAAGTGGATGGTCCAGCGCTTTCACATATATCCCTTGACATGTTCGTAAAATGCAGAAAGCCGCAAGGATTCCGCACACTCGCGCTCTTTATTTTTCTGGCCAGAAAAAGGGGGGATCTCTTATAGTTTTTAATATTTCTGAATGAAGCTTGGTTCTTGAAAAGGACCCTTAAATATTATTCATAACTTTTGGGAACAAATAAAGAACGAATTTTTAAAAATTATTTAAAATATTATCAATGATCTCCATGAAGGATATAGAAGAATTCCCCTAATCTATATTAATTTTAACCAATTTAAAGGGCTAAAAATAACTTAAATACTATATTTTCAAACCTATACGTACTATTGCACCAACTAGGCGTATGCGTAATATTTTTCATATAAATTTCCGATTACTTTTTTACCCAGCTTTCAATAGCTATCGCTTTACTTTGGTATGGTAATTAATAAAACCATGTTGGTCTTACTGATTGACAGACTCTGTGCGACATTTAAAACTCCAATAAACTGAAATATGGGCACAAAAATGTATGTACACAAGCAGCTTTCTCTTTAAATTTGTATTTACATTCCCCCCTGTGGATTGCTATGCTGCAATTTAATTTTCACACAGTTCGGGCATTACTTCGATATATATGTATATATATATATATAGGACTATATCGATTTTATTGCCTTTACATCAATGCATTTTTAATGTAGCGATTCAGTATATTTTTCCACTCTAGCCAGTTTTTCAGATCGTTTTTCCACTCTCCCATCGCGTTTATTTATAAACATATAAAAAGAAAAGCATATTGCACGTTATTTGCCGATTTGTTTTAAACCACTTTCAATATTTATTAGCTCCGCTCCGACTGCATTGTATTTGGATTCCAGCAGGGCCGAACACGTTCTACACTCATTGCCGCACGGGAATACGGCACGTTATGCCAGTATTTGTTTTCGCTGATTGCATTTGATTTTTGGCAAACGCCAGACGACCAGCAAAAACACATATATATAGTGCCTATATATATGTATATAGAGAGAGAAAGAGAGATCGGGGTGGCAAAAAAGGAGTGAACCGACTTTGCCGGCCCCGGTTTGTTAGCTAAACAAATACCACACACACACACACTGTTCTTTTAGAGGGGAATTCAAGTCTCGATTCCAGTTGAGTTATGCAATTTAAATGCCAGATGCTGCTCCCAAAACCCAAGAGTTTCGACCAGTTGATAATGGGTTTATTAGGGCCAAGTGCGATCCGCACCCAAAAACACACCTTTACCTTCGACGAGGGCAAACACTTCTTGGTTACCTCAAAAACCAACTAATTAGCCGAGGCTCTCCGACTTGATTTCGTTCGGTCCACACAAATGTTGACCCAAGTACCAGTGTGGCTGGCAATGTGGCTGTGTGCGGCCAAATGACCAAAAGGTCAATAAGTTGCAAAGCAAACTTTTGCACGTGGACGTTGGCCGGAACGACTTGGCTTGGCCATAACCTTAGCTCTCTGTTCAGCTCAGCTAATCCGCCTCCGCAAAATGCACGTAAATTAGCAATTATTTAGTGCGTCACAGTTCGGTGTGCGAGTTGGGATGCCATGAACTCGGCCTCTCCTAGGTTGGCTAACCTTTAATAATCTGGTTAATAAAGATGCTGGGTACAGATGGAGAAAATGTGGCTCAAAATTAAGCAATTTATTTCTCTAAAATTAGTTATAATTAGTTTAAAGGAAATATAAATAATCGAGAAATACCACAAACATTTGTCGATGGTTTTAAACCCCTTTAAAATATGCCCAAAATTATGCAAATAAATTTTACTCCTTAGTATTGCAAGCACACAAAATTTTATTTCTTACTTTTTGACAATCTTTTAAGGATTTTTTAAAGTATAGTAATTTTTTCTATTAAATAATTTTATTAAATAAAATAAATATAACCATTTTACAGCAAAATACTTACAATAAGAATATTTGTAAAATTTAAACTAAAAACCACAAATATCTAACTTCTCATTTCTTTCTCCTTTCAGGTAAGTTCCAATGACAACTCCCACTGCTGAGCATGTTCGTCCTGACCCTTTCGTAAGTGGTGAACAGATTTTTGCCCATATTTTTTTTTCTTCTCTTTCTCCTATTTTTAATATTGTCAAAAACTATTTAATGCATTTTTCTTGCCAACTCTGAACCAAAGTCTTTTTTCCTGCTGCCTCGAACTGGGGGGTCGCCAAACATTTTTCATAGACGTCAAGTTTAAACGACTTCACGAAAATCGCTTAAAGCAGCAAAACGACAAGAATAATGATATTTGCCAGGAATTCGAGACCACAGAGCGAGGGTTAAGGCAAAAAATACAAGAAAAAAATACAACAAAAAATAGAGAGACGGGACCCCAAGCCCGAGGGAAAACTTTGACTGCAGACCGAGGCGGGGACACACGCATATTGGTTTCGTTTATGTACTACTTGCAGCTAAAACTTTACTCAGATTTTTCGAGCAGTATAACTTATATAAGTATAAATTTCTGTGCTTCCAAAAAACGCAGTAAAAAAATGAAGTAGAAAAATGGGAAAAACTTTAAACGGCGCCTCAAGACGCTGACTATGATGATGACGATGATGATGATGATGTTGAGATGCTGATGAAGAAGGGAGGGGGGGAGCTCACACTCACACAGATGCTGTTAAAAAGTTCATAAGCAAAAACTTCTGCAGCACTTTTCCGAAAAAAAATGACAGTTGAACTTTTCCCCCGACTAACTGCACATTTAGCTGCGCGTTTTTTACCCTCACAGCCTTTTGCTCTTTTGGCCTCTTCCTTCTTTATATATATTTCTTTTTGAAATGAAATCAAAGCCCGACCACATTTGTATAATGTCTTACAGCAGCCATATAACTCATCAATGGAGGGGAAAAAAGAACGTGGAGAGAACATTTTAATACATTAGGTAAACACAGCTCAATGCGAAAAGTTTGCAAATATTTTCTGCTTCAATAAAAAATATTCCACAGTCACGAAACGTAACGTAACGAAATGAAGTTTCTGGCTCCGAAAAAGTGGGCAAAAGTTTCTTCATTTTAAAAATGCACTTGTTGATTTATTGAAATTAATATTGCCAGACTCTCTCTTGCTCTTCTGTGCAGGTGGGCAGTGTAACTCCAGCCGGAAACTAATCAAGTTAAGTGTTAAGGGAGAGAGCCAACGATGTTGGCCTGAAAGTCATATATCAAAGCCAAATGTAATTGGAAGTTAAAAGCTGCAAGGGTTACTCCCAAAGTCGGCCACAAATCGAAGTTAATCCACTTAGGATCCACACACACACTCACGCAAATTGTAAACAATATATGGAGACACTAAGCTCAGGCTAATTCATTTTTTGGATAAAATTCCAAAGGAAATATCCATAGTTTCACATTCCACAAAGTCTTGTGCAAAGTTGTCACTTTGAAGACCAACTTGTAAGCCAATAAAGCTCTACAAGTCCCTGCTTCCTCCTCAGACGAAAAAAAATAAAAAATAAAAATCTGAAATGCATGACAAACAAAAACTGTCAGACAACAGATTCATTCTTTTGAGTAGCGTAAAATATTATGGTAAATTTTTGATTAATTGCTCTGTCAGACAGCCCCGGTCGGTCCCTGCTTGAAGCGAGCCAAGTGAGTTGACATTTGAGGCAAAAGCAGCAGCAGCAGCAGCAGCACGAAGACAACAATTTGAAAATATTAAAAAAGTTTTCACTTGACATGTTATTGACTTGTTAAAATGTTTGACTCGCTCTCTGTCTCTCGCTTTAATATCATTTCTATTTTTCCCCATCGACAGGGTAGTTTCTTTGCCACTTTTTCCTGTACATTTTTCTCGCTTCCTCTCTACTTTTTTCTTTCCCTTTTTTTTTTTTTGTGTCGTTGCTTGGTTTTTGGGTGCTTGGGCTGCTTATTTATTTATAATGTGGGACTCACTTGGCTATTCAAGCCACGTTTTTGCCCCATGCACGAAAATTGCATTGGCCGGGCCAAAGGACCTCGCGTCCTTAGCCCGGGGTTGTCGCTGTACCGAACGAATGGATCAAACTTGTGTATAATTCGCCGAGGGTTGAAAATAATGTCGACTAGACTTTTATTAGACACAAGCTCCGCGCTGCAGCATCTCTTGTTGATTCTTCTCTTTTTTTTTTCTTTCCTGTGTCCTGCGTCCTGTGTCTTTTCCAAAATTGGCAAGAAAAGGCAAAGCGTTTGGGCGAAACTTTGTTCTATGAAGGGAAAGGCAGGGCAGAAAAAAAAAGAACTGAAAATGGTAACCCAGGCACGAATTTCCATCGTCTAGCCGTTGAAAAAATGTCTCCGGAGTGTGTGGGGCCGCCATGTGCTCTATATGTAGATGCTGTTTATTTGACAAAGCATGAAAAATGCATGTGGATTTTGTGATCAGCGGCTGAGGCTCAATAAGGGATGTGGCTTTTCTTTCTTTTTTCCGCTGGCTTTTCCTGTCGCCCCAGCGACTGTGCCATCCAGCTGGATAGCGTAAAAAATCCTTTGTTTGCCAAAGGTAATTCATAATGCAGGTATTTTTTCCCCAATTTTATTAAATATAAATTCATGAAACAAAGTTTTATAAAATAAATGCTTTGGATATATATTTTGTGAGCAGATATCTCAGAGACCGCTCTGCATATCTTTCGGCAAATTGTCAAATTTCGCTTAAATCCTCAAGTCTTTGTTTTTCCCTAAAACCCCAACCGAATCGCATAACTTGTCACATTCTCCACACTTTTTCCCAAGGAAATCGGAAACTCCAGACCCTTGCAGCAGCTTTATGCTTGTCAACATATTTTCTAAGCTGCGCAGCAACAAAATGGCGCCCGAGCATGGAAAAGTAACAACAAAAGGACGATACCATAACTGTTATCTAAAGCTTTTTGCTTTTCGGAAGACAACTGGGGACAGCATGAGGAGAGAAAAAAAGTAGAAAAAATGCGCAGAAAAGTAGTAAATTTTACGCGCATTATTTAAATTTACTTGTGTCTAATGTAAATTTACATTTTCTCTTTGCCCGGCAAAGGAAAATAAGGAAATCCCCCAGAGCTGCAAAGTAAGTAAGCTTCCATGTGTGTGCTGGTGGCGCATGGTGGGGTTCAGTTCCAAAAGTGGGAGCCACAGGCGGGATTCGTGCATTGTTGCTGCCACTTTTCCTTGCTTCTTTATTTTTTTTCTATTTCCGCAGCAAAGACGCAGTAAACAAGTGCACGAAAACAAAACAAATCTCTTGAGAGCCAGGCAGGAACGAAAAAAAAGGAGAAAAACTTAAAATAAAAGAAAAGGAATGGAAAGCTGAGAAAGGAATTTATGTGCGAGTGGATGGGATTTTCCACAGGAGCTGACTAAAAACTCTGTCAGAATTTGTGGTTCGGTTTTGGTTCCTGCCGCTGCTGTTGCTGCTTATCGGGAAAATATCGGAAGGCCAGAGCAGCCAAAATAGCAATTCAGGATTGGGTTTGTTTTTCCTGAACGTCTGACTGTCTGCTTGTCAGTTAGTCAGTCGTTTGCTGTCATTGTCTGGACTTGGTGGATGTGGATGTGGATGGGAACGCGGATGCGGATGCGGATGTGGATGTCCTCGAACCTTGGCTTGACTGATTTTTTCTACTCATTTGTCGTCTGTCAGTTTTTGGCGCGTTGATTTCGCGCTGTCATTGTTCGGCATGCCAGTGTTGCATACTTTATTTTTTTTCTGAGGTATTTTTATACTCTGCAAAGGGTATTTCAAGCATTTATTTAGGCTTTGCTATACAGCTTTGATTATTTATTATTAGAAGAGTTTAACAAACTTATAAATAGCCTAATTTTTACCTTACTTTAAAAAGCAAGGTAACACTGAGCACCTTTGACCAAATTACACTTAGCAAGGTCACACTTTTTCGTGCTTCATGTAACATGATTCACTTCTTATTGCATTCCTCTCTCACATTACGTGAAATATTTAATCTAACAACCGAGTCGAGCATCTCTATTTGAGTAATTCTACATTTCATTTGTCTTGTTCGGCTTTCAATATTTGTAAAACGCTCGGAAGTTTCTATTTCCCCTCTAACAAAATGGCAAAAAATGAGAAAAAAAAACCTGGCCAAGCCGAGTTGATTGCTTTTTCGTGTTTTTATTTGGCATATACAATATGGTACTGGCACAGAGCTATTTCAAAAGGTGGAGTTGGGCGGAAGGCGGGCTTAAAGCCGGCCATTCGTGGCTGGAAAATGTATATAAGAACTTATATATATATATATACGTATTTATTTCGACCATTAGCATTTCACGCGCCGTTTGCCGACAGTTTTTGCCAGCAGCTTGCCATAAATTCTAATAACTCAGAGTTTAACATAAATTACCAGAGCGCATAATTAAAATGGCCAAAAGTGGGAGCACTCTCTCTTGCCCTTCAGCCGAGCAGAGAGCAGTGCAAATAATTGAAATTAAATGACATAAACATAAACTTTAAACCGAGACGAGACGAGACGCGTCGAGAAGAAGCCGCAGAAACCAAACAACAGTTGGAATGCAATCCACACACATACAGAGAGAGCAAAAATAAAAGTAAATTAAACTGTCATATGTTCCAGGAGCAGCAGCAGACAACAGGACGAGTGTCCCTTGTCCGGTGTCCACTGTCCTGTCTGCCTTCCACTGACTGTTGGCTCATCTGTCAGTGTGCGAAGATATGTTGAAATACGCCGCGTGTCATGATAAAGTATGTCGAGTGTGGAAGCGGAAGTAAGAGGAAGACTGGCGACGTGGAATGTGTGGTGTGTGTGTGTGTGTGTGTGTGTGGGAGGAGTGTGCAGATTGGAGTGTGGCAGTGGTAATGAAAGCTGCAACAGCTACAGTGTGGCCAACTAGATTTATAGAGGGGACAGGAGGACGGACAGCGGCCAACGGACAGGAGGAAGGAAAAAAATAGTCGAAAAAAGCGCAGACAACTTTCTGTTGATAATTAAGAATAAATGCGAAAACGTTTCAAGCGCCACACACACAAAATAAATAACTGTGAGTGGGCGGCAGAGGAGGGATTCCATCCCATCGCATTCTTGTTTATAAATCGAGCATGGCAACTTTATATATATTGTTTATTAAACAAAAAGCGCTCTTAAAGAGATATTTTTGGACTTGCTGCTGGACTTGTCGTCGCCGCAGCACTCAAAAAACAAAATTTCGTTTCTGGCTGCCGGCCAAAAAACGAGACACAACAGCTGCAATAACAACAAATATAAAATACGAACGAAAAAAAAATCAATCTTTTGTGGCATTTGCCAGGAACTAGATTTCCCTCGACAACAAACCAGGAAAGAAAAAAAAAGAAAAGAAGCATTTCATGCGGCAAGACGAACCAAATTTTCGACTCGAACGTTGCAGGAAAAAAATTAGAAAATAAAATGAGGCCTTAGCCAAATAAAACGGGCCATGTGAAGTATTGCGGCATGGGGGAAAAACTGAAGGGAAATAAACCGGAAAAGCGGCAGCAGGGCAACAGGGGGAGTCATGTAAATTGAGTGGGATGTATTTGCAGTTTAGTCAAGTTTATGCAAATCAGTATTGTTACTGTTAAAGTTGGGCTCTCTTGTCCGTAAACCGAAGAATTTATTGCGTCAGAATAAAGAACTTCCAACCAAAGGACTGGGATATGAACTAAGACTGAGTGTTTAATGGCAGAATTTAAAGCAAATTTAAGTTAGCTTTAATTTACTCAAAACTTGAGGAGTTCAAGAATTTTTAAAGCTAAAACAATTTAAGATCCTTTGCAGCTTTCCAAGTTATATTATTCACTGATCATATTTCGAGTTGATTTCGGTTGCTTCTCCTTTCCAACTCACTAGCTGGCTTGTTGCTTCACTTCCTTCCGCTGAAAAGCCATTCAAATGTAAAGGACGACCCCCTTTCTTTTTTTTAAGTGGAAACCCCATTTCCCCTTCACCCCTCAAACCACTCCATTTATTGCATACTTTCGTAAGCCAAAAAGTATACTTGACATTTTTTTCTACGAACTGCTTCTCAAAGCGAGAAAATATTTCAAATACGAAGCCTGACCGCAGAAAGTACTTGAGCGGGTGAACTTTTTCAAGAACTTCTCGGTTCTCGGTTCTCGGCGGCATTCTCGTCCTGGTTTTGGTTCTCTAATAACAGGAATAGAGGAATACATAATAATAAAGCAAAGCGTTTGTGCAAATAAATATGCAGCACTTGAAATTACTTGCGATGAACTGACGATGACGATGACGATGGCTGTGATGGTGATGGTGATGGTGATTCTGGGAATCCTGAATCAGGACATCTAAATAACGGGGGGATGCTGATGACCCAAACTCAATTTTCAACAGCCCGCAACTCAATTGTCAATGAATAAATTTTTTCTTTTGGACCAGGCAACAGGAATTTCCCTCCCCGTTCGCTTTTCCTGCTTTCCCTCACTTAAATTGAGTTGAGTTGGCGCGTTCTGGCTTCAGTTTTGGTTTGGTCGGTAGTCCAAATCCATTATCCTTATCGGAGCACGGCCATCGGCGTTCGGTCGCGAAACTTTTGCTGTCCCATTATTTCTACTTGCGTTTCGTTTCGTTTTCATTTCCCACTCCAAAAGCGGCGTGGCTGCGTGTATATCCTCTGACTTTTTTCCTTTTGGCATTTCCACTTTTGGCTCTGCGTACTCCCTGCCTCCTGATTGCTTGCTTTTTTCTCTCACTCTCCTTTTTTTTTTTGGAAATTAATGACGCAAACGGCCGGAAAATTTAGTAACTTTTAGTCATGGCGTGTGGATGATTCGCTGGCGATACGTTGCCAAAGCTTCCCACCGCTCATCAGCCGGATAACCATGAAATGTATGGGGCGCCACCCAATGAAATCGATATTTATGAGCCTTTGTCTCACTCTCTTTCTCTCTCTGAAATGGATTGGATGCGTGTTTGGGTCTCGGAATCGGAATCGGGAGGATTGGCATCTTTGAATCTCTGGAGCTTAATAAATTAAGAAAGCGAGAAGTTGTTTTGGTTTTATTAAAAAGTTTAGCACGCTTGTTCCTCTTTGTGTTTTGTTTTGGGAATGTTTTCTGGAAAGGCTAGAAATATGGGAAAAAAGTGCACAAATCAACAAAGTGTCAAAGTTTGGGATATAACTATAAATTGGGATAGGTATATAGTGAAACTTTGTTTATTTTGGAGTCCGAAAATACAACCAAAACATAGGTTATATATTTTAGTTACTCCCCAAAAGGCTTGAAGTGTTCAATTAAATAAAATTTGATAATTAAAATAATAAATAACCATTCAAAATACCTTCCATTTGCAATTCACTTTTAAAATTTCAAGTACTTCAGCGCTCAATTTCGAGACCGCCACAGAATGATGTCGCAACACGACCTCTGGCTCACTTTTTTGGGGACAAATTACGCCCCCACGCCCACACAGGGACAATATCAAAAGCCAATTAGCATACATTTTCATGAGCACACATCGAAAAAGAGAGATGGGAAGGTACAACCAACCAACCCGAGAGGGAGACAGCGAAAAGAGGGCAGTTGACAAAATCAAACAACGAACCGAAAAATTTTCACAGCACTTTAAACGTATTCATGGCATGCAGAAGCCCAAGGAGGAGCATTCAGCATCCATGATGATGACGATGATGATGACGATGATGATGACGATGATGATGGGATGTCAACAAGAGAATTTCCCATTTTGTTTGCTCACTCACATCCACATTCACATTCCACATCCACGAAGCATCCATGGAGCATCCATGGAGCAACCATAGAGCGCATCCATGGCGGATGGAGTGGACAAGTCAACGGAACTATTTGCTCCACTCCACGTCCCCGGGAACTACTAGCTAGCTAGCTAGCTAGCCCCGGGTTCCTATATCAAATTAACAAAACAAACGGACCAGCAGCAGCAGCAGCATCAGAAGATCCCTCTGCAGGAACTTAGAAACTACTTGAAGCAGCAAAATAAACTAATAAGCAAACTGAATGAATGCCGGGGCCAGAAAAGGAAGAATAAAGCTGATGCCTGCGTGTCGTGTCCCTGCCCTGCCTTGCCGAGTTGCGGCAACAACAATGGTCAACATTCGGGGCCCAAAACAAGCTGCTTTTGGCCTCGTCTTAATAAGATAAATAGGCACTTGAGTGCAACTTCTGCTTCTGCTGGAAAAACTTGACTGGTTCTCTCTCTCTGGGTGGGTCGCCTCCTGTTCAATATTTTGTTTGTTAATGATGAGCAAAGTTTGCCGCATTTTGGTTTTCACTTTTCTGCCGATCCAGGCACAATTTTCCGCCCAGCTTTAATGTTCTTGTGGCCTTTGGTAAAATGGAATATGCTCTTCTGATTTATGTGGCCATATTCGTTGGTTCGAGTCAAGGGTTGGTCAAGAGGAGAGGCGTTTTGGTAAACAAACTACCTTCCATAAATCTTGGAAAACTATTAAGTTTGTTTTCTCTAAAAGCAAAATTAGCAAGCAGCTTTAAGCGTTGGTAATTTTAACCAAAATGTATCTGGTTGAGATATAACTTTGTTGCGAAACTAAATTGGTTATTAAATTAGAAGCGAGTTTATAGAGTTTTCAAGTTGTAGGTTATGATATGTAGCTAAAGATGGTATAAATCCTCCCACAATTCCTTTTCTAATTTAAGGATTTTTTCTCAGAGTTCTTAGCTTTCCTTCCTTAGAGACTATAACTTCCACTTGATTGGCTTTTCCTTTTCCCTTCAGCTCCAATTCTCTCCATTTAAATACCGCTTACAGCTTTCTCAGCCGCAGTGGTAAATATCAGCTTGCACATTGACTTGCTGTCCCTTCGACTCAACTCGATGGTGGCAGAGCCTTTCCCTCCATTTGTACTCCAATTACCAGGGAGTCGAATGCAACTGCCAGGGAATTGTCATTACTTTGGCACCGTGATTTACACTTCAAAAGCCGCCGCGAATCCTTTGAGAGCATTTCTTACACTCTTGCGCTTTGGCCCAACGCTTCGATTTCGCTTTCTTCGCCGCTCGTCAATTGCAATTTTTCAATTTATATGCCAGGGGACGAGGAAGCTGATAGCCCAAGGAAGCTCTCAGGGTCCCCGTTGTCTTCTTGGCTATTTTTTTGCTGCTGCTGCTTCTCTTCCTTTGGATACTTTGGCTCCGGCAATAAAATCAGCAGTTCCGCATTTGATTTGGCAACTTGGGGAATGAAAAAATATGCACTGAGCGGTAATATTTCAATATTTGCAATGATTTTTATTGAGAAAAATGTGAAATGTTATTTGAAATCAATTTTAAATATGGCTAAAAGTATGCTGTAGAATAATTTTGGTTTGCTGTTATAAAATAGCATACTTTTGGGCTTATTTTATCCTTTCTAATGTTCTATATTTCTCATTTTATTTGTCATATAATTTCTCCCCGTGTATTTGCGGAATGCCACTTGTAAAAATATTGGCATAAATTATGAAGCTGCCTTGGCTCTCGACGCACGAAGCCAAAAGGCGAAATGTTTCCGCTTAATAAGGCTTTCCGTTTCCGCTTCTGGCCGCCACTTCCTTCCTTCCGTCACTCACACACACATACACATTTATACACTCGAAGTTGCCACTTCGCCGCATCCTTATCCTCACTCTCCCTGATCCTTGGACTTCCCTACTTTGTATGCATCGCAGGCGGTTTTGTGGCCGTCTCTCTCTCTCTGTCTCTCTGTCTCTTCGGTCGCCTCCATTTATCTGCTCCATTGTTAAGCTCGTTGTCAGCGCTCGGCAATTGATAATGATTATAATGGTCTCCCCCTTCCCACACCCCCGCAGTTTCAACTACTTACATTACAATGCACTTGCCGGGCGCCACCCACACAGACCCACAGAGCAGAAAACCCTGCAAAAAGCACCCATTCAATGAATAGATGGCAATTTCTTTCAAAGCGCATGCAAATGACTTTGGATTTTAATTAAAAAGCAAGTGGCCTGTGCAGTGCATTTGATGAGCTTGATGTTGGGCGAAGACGACGATGATGATGGGTTCCTTCTGGGCTGTGTGTCCTGTTTCCCTGTCAGGATTTTTATCCCCAACTCTCTAACAGGAAGTGTCACTGGTAAAAGCAGTTTCAAAATAAGTTTTGAAAAAATTGAGGGAACTTTGTATATTTATATAAATATTTAATGGAAACGGTAACAAAATCAAGAAAGATATTAAAATATTTTTAAATTTAAAAAGCAAATAATACATTTTAAAAGTATTTAGTATATTTTTCTCTCTCTGCATAGCAGGGCTAAAAAAATAAGGACACTGCTGCCTTTGTATTTTCTGCGGACGAGCCTAAAATGCTTTCAAAATAAAGTCAATGATTTCCTCTTCATCTCCCTTGCTCTCGTTTCCTTTCCTTTTTTTTTGCATATTTTTTTGTTTTATGAATTATGCTGGCAATTATGCAGGCAAAGGCAACAATAACTAACACACACACACACAGGCACACACAGGACATGACAAAGGGAAAGATGGAGGAAGCAAAAAAGGGTTGAGCCACTTCCTTTTGGGGACGGAATTCTGGTCCCAAGTTGCTTTCGGTTTATTGAACCTGTTTAATTAAGCGTAAAATGTCCCCCTTATTTGTCATCTCGCTTACAGAATTTTATGTATTTTCTCCTTTGCCTATTTTTATGCTTTTCTGTATTTTTGGAATTTTGATGTGGTTTTCTTTGCTGTTGTTGTTGCATAATTAGCAACAGATGGGAGAGATTTCTGCCAAAAATTGTGGCCGGGCATTGAATCAAGCGAAAAGAAATGGTAAAAAAACATGGAAATTAAACAGATTTAAATTATTATTTGGATAAACATTAAATACATTATTTAGTGGAAGTTTTAGGAAAGAAAACCAGGATAAAATAAGGTTAGACTTGTAAATTTAAGTAAAAAAGGAAATAGATTCAAAGGGGTTTAATTTTCTTTGTCAATTTCTAGACAGTAAATAAAAAAAAGTTATCAAATTTGAACAGTGAAATGTATTTTTCTTTGTTTATATTTTAAAGCATATACTTGATACTTTTTCTTAAATATTTCCATATTGTTAGGCATGTTCTCAATACTCTTTTTAAATCGAATATTCTTTAAAACAAATCAAACTAACCCTGGAATTTTCTTCCATTCTTTCTCCTTTCAGGTGAGTTTACTGCTTCAATTCCTTCCATTATTGGAAATTTCCCTTCAAAAACCATTCACGAGTAAGTCGGGAGAATATGTTCTCCACTCGAAGGAATTATCCTTAGCCGCCAGCTAAATCAGCTTAGGCTCTCATGTATGCACATATCCTTAGCTGACAAAAGAGGAACAACAATCAGGGAAGTCAAGACGGGCTCAGGGATTTTATTCCCTACTTTTCTTCCTCCTTGTTTTTTTTTTTGCTGCATTTTATGGCAATGCGACACGCGATGCTGCGGCAACACCAACACACTCAGGCACACTCACACCTCGTGGCAGAAATTTTGCGCCATAAATAAAATTAAAGGTGGTGTGTGGTGTGGTGTGGAGTGTGTGTATTTTCTGCTGAGGTGAGCGACTGGCAAAATGTAATTAGAATTGTACAGTGCGGTTAATATTTCCGCCCACTTGAGTGCGAGGGGCGAGTGTGGGTTATATATAAAACAATGCCCACAATGCGACTCCTGGATCCTTGTTCCCTCAGTCACCTCACCCCCTCTCTCTCCTACCCTAGCAATTTTCCCTCGCCTGCTGCGTGTAAAATGCAAACGCGTCGCGTGTCAAACGCTCGTTTTAATGCCAACCTCCTGCCACCTGCCACAGGCCACCCACCCACCCACACTCATACTTCCACACACACACACAACACCACCACCCACTTGAGGCCAGACATTTGCAGCATTTCTTTGGGCTTGTTTTACAATAATCAAGACGAGGCCGCTGCCGCCCAGTTTGGTGTATAAAATTAATTTTATTTACCTTTTTTTCTTTCCTTTTATTTTTTTTTTGTGTTATGCGAGGTATACTCTAAAAATAATGAGCTGTTTTGTTTTTACATTAAATTATGGGAAAAGTAAATCATAAATATAGAAATGTTAGAGATTATAAAGGATATATCCTTGTGACATTTACTATTGATTTATTTATACAAAAAATAGATTTTAAAAGTCCCAAAAAGTCTTCCAAGCCACTGCTCTTTAAGGTATGCAATACTTTTTATACAAGAAAGACCCGCTTACCGGGTATTCAATAGTCGACTTAATATTTTCTTTCTTCTTTATTTTTTTTCTTTATTTTTTTTGCAGCCATTGCTGGGTGCTTGTTTTCAGCCTGGAGCCACTTTCGGGTTGCCCAGTCTCGACCTTCAAGTGGCTACTTTTATTTTATTTTCTCTTTCTTGGCTTTTCATTCCAACCAATGTTGTTGTTGTTCCTGTTGTTGCTTTTGTTGTGCTGCGTTACGTGCGCATGTAATTAGTGCCATTTCTCGCAGTCTAATTGGAAAATTAACATATGAAGTGTTTGTTTTTGTTGTGTTTTTTGGCCCAGAAGGAAATGCGAGAAAAACTCGTCCCAAATGGATGTGCAATGGCACTTGAACTTGAATAGCATTCAAGGAAATAACAGCTTTAATCGGGGAAACCTGCGAGAAAGGGGATGATGAGGGTGCAAGGTCTATATTTTTAATGAGAAATATTTCTTGGATAATAATTAGAATATATAAAATATTTTTGAATTCATTTGTTATATTTTATATAAAAGAAATATTAAATAGAATATTTTTCAAGTAAAGTATAAAGAAAACTTTACTTTAACTAACTTAAAGTATTGTCAGTTTTAATCTAAAGATCTCCTAAGGTCCCTTGCTTTATGTACTACATTTTCTTCCTTAGCTCCCTTCACTGCATTTTAAAGTCACCTCTGTTTTATGTTATTTTCCACTTCATGTGGCAGCTTTAAAAAAAAATAACTCACTCGCTGAGGGAAACTAACAAAGCAGCATTCCATGCCCGAATCCTGTCACAGGCAGTCTGCTCTTGCCACGGCCCCTAAACGCTGAGAGACAGACAAGTTGTAAAATATATAAAAATTTCATAATACTCTTAGTGGAAAAATGTGCCACAACATCTTCCTGTCTTCCGCTTTTCATATATATATATTTTTTTTTTTTGTATATATTTTTTTCTCCTTTGTTGTTGTCGCCTGGACTCTCTTGTCTGCAGATTGTATCTGCCCACTTTTCCCCCCTCGAGTGTTGCTTTTGTTGTTGCGGTTATCATACTTGTTGGCATTTTGGGTTATTGTTGTTTTCTGCTGCTGCTGCTGCTCTTGTTGCGGCTTGTCCACGCCCCGAGACTAACTGCACCGCCCCCGAAAACCCAGCCACCCGAAGCCACCTTCAACCCCGACAACGTATGAGTATGTGTAGCATATAAAGCAAATTTTTATGAAGAGTCAGAGAAAGCTGCAACATATTCAGAAATTCCTGCCTTATATTTTTTTTCCTCCGGCTAGAAAATTTAATAAGAGCGAGACGGAGGAGCAAAGAAATTTTGCGGCCAGGTCATAAAATTACACGTCGAGCGGAGTTTGGAGTTTGGAGTCTCTTCCTAGGTATTTCAAATTGGTCTACTAAGTGGGCTCTAAATTTGACTTATGCGCTGGCTTCCTTATTTTTATTTCGTTTCGCTGTGAGAAGGGGGCGCATAAATTATGCACAAGTCTCGAGGTCGGAGGTCGTAAAAGTGGGCGGACTCCTCCCAAGATATGCCCAGTAGTCCAGCAGCATTAAGTTCTGCCCAACAGGGCGCAATAAAATCAAATCAACGTGACGACATTTCAGTTTACATCCCTCAGTGGGGAGGAGTCCTTTTTCGGGTGGGACAATAAAACGCACCAAATTTAAATTAAAAATCAATTGGAACAGTGGGCACAGGAGATGGGATTTGCAAAAAGATTTGAAAGATAAATACAGTGGGGAAGTCCTAGAGAGAAATAAATTGAAAGTAAGATGAAGATTTTAAATAGATTTCTGGCTTGATATCACTGTTTCTTAATGTATTCACTTCTTTATTAAAATTAATGTTTTAAGACATTATTGTCCTTATTTATAGGACAAACAACTTTTAAACCTTTTACAAAAAAATTTATAAAGTATCCTTGAAGTAAAATAAATATGACCATGATCATAAGTCAAGATTCAAGAAGATACAATGGGGAAGTCCTGGAGAGAAATAAATTGAAAATAAGATGCAGACTTAAAATAGATTTCTGGCTGAATACCACTGATTCTTTATTAAAATAAATTGTTTAAGACATAGAAGAGGCTTTTTCATATCCTGATTTCAAGTAAAACAACTATTCAACCTTCTTAAAAATTATAAAAAGCATCCTTAAAGTAAATTAAACACTTCCATGACTTTCTTACTATCCTGACTTAGTTTATATAAATTTATTTAACAACTATATATAGTTTATATTAACCCACCTTAAACCCCGTTTATTTCTCTCAACTTTATTTATTCCATTGTCCTTTTTCTTATTCCCTCTGGCCATTTCCATTTCCGTTTTCCCGCTAATGCCCCCTTACCACCCCCCTTAAAGTGTCACATAAAATCGCAAATTACAGTGTTTGACCAATTCCCCTTTCCTATTTGGATTTACCTCTCCCCCTCAGTCCCCTTGGCCATATCTTTTGGCTCTTTGTAGCAACTTTTGCCATTGGCCATTATTTTTGCTTTTGGCTTGGCTTGCGCTTTGTCAGTTGTTAACCGTTATTTAATGCACATTTAATTTAGTCGTAAATAGAGTGAGAGAGAGGTAAGGAGAGAGCAGGGAGAGATAGCCACCCTCCAAGGACTTCCTCTTGCCGCTTTTCTTGATCAAATGATACGCCAGGGAGTGGTTGCTGTTGGTCTCCTTTCACGGTTGGAGACATAAAATTTCAAAAGTCGCCCGCATCTCAATCGCCTTTCAATTCGCTGCGTTTTGCTACCCTTTACAAGGGGTATATGGGTTTGGAGAAAGGATATATTAAGCTAAAAAAGGACACTCTATAGATTAGATTTAGGGGTATCCTCCTAGCCGGTATATACTGCTCTCCCCTTTGTTTTATCTCTTTCAGTTCGTGGCTGGCCTTCGACAGTAATTAACTAAATACAGCTTTGTAATGCCATCCGTGGGGAGTAGTGGGCGTGGCAGGAGCACGCACATGTGCGGAATAAATCAAAGCGTTTGGGTCCACAAAACAAAACCATGGAATGGGTTCCGTTCTTCGTTGATTTTTGCAATTAGAGAAGGATCAGGATCCAGGGGGCAGAGCCAGAGCGTTGGAGCGCACTACAGAGGAGTGGCATGGAAGGGAGTTCATTAGATGGCTTAGCCGCCTGTTTGGAAAAGTGGAAAAAAGAGAAGGGGAACAGAGATATAGAGAGAGAGAGATAGAGCGAGAGCGAGAGTTGCCACTGAGTTGCAATCGATGCGTGCAATTAAATGCTGGCCAAAGCAAACATCCTGCAATGCCAGCACCGAAGATTCCCCGGCTAATTGCTAATTGATAACAGTTCCAATTAGGGGTGTTCTCAAGCGGAAAACGAACCCGGCCACAAATCAGGAACTAAAAATGAGAAAGAAAAACATTTGGGGAAGACCATAAAACCTTAAAGTACAAGGATAAACATTTCCTAATCAATTCTCAAAATAAAATCCCCTAAAACTTAAATTTTATTTTATTTTCACTGCCCAGCGAAATTCCTCAAGTCTTGCCCCTAAAATCCTGCTTAAATTCACACAAATTCTGTGGCTTCTCAAGAGTTTGCCTGAGGCCCGTCGCCGTCGCCATCGCCGAATTGAAGACAGGAGTCGGGATCCTGCCAGCTGGTGGCAACTGTTGCCGGAAGCGCCGGCGGATGTCCTTGCTAAACCGAATGGCTTCGCCGGCGAAATATGCCGCAGCATCAAATTAAAATCCTGGAAAAGGCACAAAAAAATATGAGTAAGACGGGGAAAAAATAGGAAAATAAGGAAATGCGCAGGGCAAACAGCGAATTTTTAGCTGCACGCGGTAATCTAAGGCTTACAAACGCAACTAAGAGCCTGAAAATTCTTTGTTAATTCTTTTTCGGTTGGAAATCAAAAAAGGATTATTAGCTCAAAGCTTTGTGTCGGCTTGGCAGATTTAATATTGGCTGATTATGTGCGTTCCACAAGGATGTAGAGAGGGGGATGGAGGGGGTGTCCTGTGGCTGGGACTCTCTCTCTGTATGTGTGTGTGGGAACTCACACAAGTGACGGAAATTGCTGCATAAAGCGCGCTTGATTGAGTTGACAAGTTGTAATTTCATTGCCGGATCCGCGCTCGCTCACTTCATGCGCCTCTGGGTGTGGGGGGCAGGATGGAAAATGGCCTAACAGGGGGGATAGCTGGGAGCAGGGAGCAGGGAACGAGGAGAAGCTGGGAGCTGGGACAAACAGGAGGTGAAATGCCATGAAATTGACGCAACATCTGCGTTGCCTGCGGGCACAAGTGCTTTTCGTGCGGCTCTCCTCGAACATTGAGCGTCGGTTGGTTTCAATATGGAGCTGGATGATTGGTTTAGGAATGGATATCATCATGCTGCACACATATATATATGGAAATATATATATATTCCGGTTTTGGTGGAGAGTGGAAGTAAATGTATGAGAGGACTAGGCGAAAATCGGTAAATCGCACAGGCAGTTGGCTTTATTAAGGAGGGATTTTGAATATATTAAGCATATGCTGCAGGACTTTTATTTGTAATATTTATACTGAAAAATAAACTATACTTAAAATGTAATAGTTTCAAGGTTTACAAGTTCAGTAAAAGCTTTTAGTAATTACTTAATTACTAAACTTAACTATAGCAAACACTTAGCTTCGTTTCACTTAGCTACAAACAATAGGTAAGCATCTATAAAACACTTTCACTGCTCTTAGCAGGAAATCCCCTTGGCAGGACCTTTTGTTCCTACCTCAAGTTCAATTCTATTATGAATTATCCCGAGTGCTGAGCCTTTTTCCTACCTGCAGGGATCAGCTAAAACTTTTCCCACGCCAAACAGACAAAAGGCCCCCAGAACCAAGGACGAGGAATCCGTTTCTGTCGGAACTTCTTAGCATAGCTTTGATTTTGCTACCTTGCTCACGCAATGCCCAAGGACACAAGGGATTCATACCCTGTCGACAGGATGCACCTGCTCCGCCTCAAGTTACGCACAAATCAACACTTTCGCTTTTTGCGAGACGGCTAACAAAACAACTTTCAAAGAAATAAATTGCTCGCGAGTCCTTTTGTCTGGTTCGTGGACAATAGAAGGTCCTGGCAATTAGCAAGCAAGGAAATCGAAACTCAAAAAAATAGCTGCTGTCAGCAGCACGCAGGAAGTTGCCTGGTCCTTGGCCAGGAAGTAGTCAACTTTAAAGCAAGTTTATTAATGATGTTGCGGCTTTCGGGCTAACTAAGCCTATTTAATTAGGCTAAAATTTCACTGTCCTCGAAATGGTTTTACATTTCTTTCAGCTGAAAAATGTATATGTATCCTTTTCGTTTCCCCAAAAAACGATGCAACATATGCGAGGTTGAGGCAAAGTTTATGTTAACTTTACGCATGATTTATGTGACCTTAGCAGAACCCCAAGAAGGAGCAGGAGAAGAAGGAAAAAATAACGCCTCAGTCCTGAGAGAACTTTACAACAAACAAAATTAGGAAAACATGTGAAACCATCAGCTTGCGGAAAAAGGCAGGCCGACGAAACTTGTGGATACTTTTTTTTTCTCTCTCTCTCAGGCTTCTTCAGCAATTCTTTTGTGTTATTTTTGCCCAGTATCCCTTCATGTTTAACATACACAACCCCATGTCCTGGAAACTTATTAAATTAAACTTCTACACATGTTTTTTTACAGGGGGGCAGGCGGCCGGATATGTTCAATCTATTGTACACAATTTTATACGCCATTCGGTGGAAAGTGGCTGAGAAAGTTGGGGGTTGTGCGTTTCAAGTTTTTTTTTTTTTTTGGGACCGCTTATCGACATGCCAAATAAATCATTTTCTTGTATTTTTTCCCCAAAGCTGGGGACCGCCTTTTTCATTGAAATCTCAAATGCCACGCTCTCTGATTATTTTGGCAAGCGAAAGCCTTTTGATTTTGCCTTGAGATATAGGCGGTAAATCTTGTCAGAGAAATAAGAGAAACAAAAGGTTAAAGAAACAAGAATTTATTCTATTTCGTTGTGAAAATTATGATGCAGAATAAGGAAAATTTAACTTGCTTTGGCTTTCTCTCTATTAACAGACAAAAACAGCACTCAACACTATTATTTACCAAAGCGAATGCGCAACCATTTAGATACAAATATATGTGCATACATCCATAAGATACAATTGCCTTAACATATACATACGAACTCACAGGGAAACCACAATAAAAAGCGCGTTGGCTTAGGTATACAAGGCAAGGCCTTCGTGTGAGTATCCTGGCAAAAAGGATACTCCACACACAAACACACTCGTGCATATATGTATATACAGTGAGAAAAACCAGGCGGCGACATTATGGCGCCAGTCAGTCACTTTGTCGCTGTCGCTAGTTTTCCCTCGAAAGGGGGTAGTGGGTGGGCTTTTTCCACCCCCTTCCTCCCACATTTCCGGCCACCTCTCTCAGGAGTCCATGCCAAAGTCGTTCGCATACGAAATTTTTCGCTTTGTTCTGTTGTGGTCCTTGGTCTCGGGTCAAATGTTTCCTAGAAATGGTGAAAGTAAGCTCAGTGGGTATGAAAGGGGGGCTGAAAGTGAGGGCCAAAGTGGGGTTGAGTGAGGTGAAAGTGGGTGGCCGGGGTGGGGGGGTCAAAAGTGTTGAAGTCGAGGCAAACAAAGTTGCCTTTTGTTGCTGTTTTGGGGTCTCTGCTGCTTGATTAGATTAGTGAATGATTCTCAATGGGCACATTGATTGGCTTAGCGATTACCAGTAATCGATAGGTGAGCAAGAGCCAATCGATTTTGATTTGGAACAAAGCGATAAGCTTTAAAGTTGAGATTTGTTATGGAAGTTTAAAAAAATAATTTAAAGTCTTAAAGAAATGTTATATTTATTGTATAAAATTGTGTATTTATTGATTTTGTTATTGAAAATAGAATTTATTATAGTAGTAGTCGATAGGGGAGCTAATCCAATCGATTTAGAAACAAAGCGATAAACTTTAAAAGTGAGATTTATTATAGAAACATTACAAAATATAAATGTAAACTCTTACAGAAATGCTCAATTTAATATAACAATACATATATTTTATTATTATTTATTATAAATACCGTAACAATTGCGATTTCAATCGATTTAATGACTTAACCACCAGCTTTTATGATTAATTCCTCTATAAATGCTGGTGAAAATTTGCCAATAAATAAATTACTTTGTTTACCAGCAACCAATTCCCTTCCCTTTCCCAGTCACATCAGCTGTGCCTCGACCCACGGACTTTATTTATGTGAACTATGTGTATCCATTTTATACAAATTCATTTTAGCAAGAAGCTAACCTATAATTTGGTGCATTTTTAGCGCCGTGTTTCACCGATTTCTCGTCGTTTTTGTTTTTTTCTTTGTTGTTTTATTGCTGTTTTGCCATAGTTCGGTCCTGTCAGGACACATGGCACACTATATAATCGGGGGTAATATGGAAAATGTGCTGGAAGGGTACCGCGGACCGAACGGTGCCTGTCGCGGAAATGTACCGCAGACATGCAAACAAAACTTTTTTACCCCACTGTATATAGTGCGGCGGTAGTAGTTCGCTTTTCTCGGCCGCCTGGCACGCGAACTAACGGAGTATTTGCCAGGCACTCCCCCCTGAAGGATACATACCCCCGTTACCTCGAATTCCACGAAAAGGACCTCCTCCTGCTCCTGCTGCCTGCATTCTGTTTGCTCTGTTTTTATTATTACTCGCCGTACTTCGCCGCGGCGTAATGCAAACTTGTTTATTTACGTGTGGCGTCGTTGTCCTTCTGTCGCCCAATGTCTGCATTGTCCTTTTTTTTTTTTCTTTCTCTCCACTTCTTGTGCTCGCCCCCATTTATTTGTTGGTTGGTCCTGTATATTATTATATTTTTTGTTGCCGTTTCTCCTGCTTGCTTTTGTTGTGGTTCCCTTGGCCATTTCTTTGTTGCCTCTCACAAAAACCAAAGAGAGCGAGCGAGGTGTGAGTCAAAGTGCTTTCTGTCCGGTCCACCAAACTGAATTATAGTTTAATAAATTCATATATATATTTTTTTTCTTCTGTCTTTATTTCTTTGCAAAGAATGCAGCCAGAAAAATAAGGAGACCAAGCTAACAAATGAGCGGAAAGAACGCCGGCGAGAGTTCATTTAACATATGGCAAAAGGTCGGAATAAATAAGGGAAATACTTTGTTGGTTGAAAGTTAAATTGTAGGGAAAAAAGGAAAGATAATACTTGATTTCCTTAAAATTATGAAATTTATATTTTAACTCATCTATTGCCTTAAATTTAAATTTAAAAAGGTAATCAAAGTTATTCTTGTAAGGAAATCATTATTAAGAACAAGGAGCATATCTAGTTTTACTGTGAGAAGTATCTAAATATAAGTAAAAATTATTTTTATAATATCAAAACCAAGTTTTACTTTTTAAGAAGTGTCTAAAAATTACTATAAAACATTTTTATAATATCAAAATCACACAGTAACATCGCATTCAAAAATAAACTCTTGAAAAAGGATAACAACTTTCCTTAAATTTAATTCCTTCTTACCAAAATTAAACTGTATCCTTTTCCTTCCCCCAAAAGATTTCGTAACATTTGAAGTTGCGCCTTCCTCCACTGCCTTGATTTATTCTCGCGGCTCCTGTTAATTGCATTTTCACCGCACTTATCTGCTATAAATAAAATTATATAATTACCATGCATTCTTTGTGGACCGGCGGGGAGGGGAGTTGGTGGCTTAGAATTTTCCCCTCAACGACACAGACACAGACAAATCCACTTAACGTTTTTTGTGTGTCTAAGTGTGTGTGTGTTATTTAACGCGTGTTGCCATGGCAAAGAGTGGCCAAAACAAAAAGCACAAGCTGAAAGCCGAACAAAACAAAGGCAACCAACTAAAATGCGCAAAAAGGTAAAAGGCAAAGAACACTGGCACACAGTAGACAGTAGAGGATGGGTGGTTGGGTGGCTTCGTACTACCACTAGATGGGTGGCTTTTTTTGGCCTGGCCCGGCTCATTCCATTTGCCATTTTCCCCCATTTACATGCTCGCAAAAGCGCCTTTCCAGATGTTTATCCTTGTTGTAGGCCGCACCGAAACTCAAAAGGCGCCGCAACAAAGTAGAATTCTTGTATTTTTTCCCCCTCGGTTAATTCGCTCTTTGTTTTTCGTGGAATTAGTGCTAGAAGAATTAACCAAAAACTTTGGTTAGGCGTTGGCAAAGAATGCCCAAAGAGAGATATCTCTCTTCACTTCAAGCCTCAATTACGATGTGTTTTGGACACTTTTGGGGTAATTTAAGAATTGAATTGGGGGAATTTGTGGAATTTTTAAGGTTTAAGTTATCAAGTTCTTTGTTCTTAAAATTGTTTGGAGGTTCTTTTTATAACGTTTCTTATAAATGTTATAATTTTTTGCTTAAGGAATGATAAAGTAGTGAATTATGGAACTATTTCCACCTTTAAGCTTGGCTTAAACACTTAACTGCTTTAAGTTCCAATATTTTCTAATTGAAATATATAGAGTGCCTTACTTAAGTGCTGTGAATCTATTGTACTTTGGGCACACTTTTAACTCTAATGTTTTGCTCACACTGTTAATTTTTTCCACTGTGGTCACACTACTTTCCACTTCTTACAAATTAGAACAAAGAAAAAAACCCACAAAATTACGAGAAATTACTTTTAAAGCTTAAACTGCCATAGATGCTATGAACAAGGACCTCGCAGGACCTCTTGCTATCTAAATGATTAAGCTTTTATCTTCGTATGCTCTTTTCTTTTGCCGTTCTCCGTATTATGGTGATTTCCTTGGGGAATCGAAGACATGTGCATAGAGCATAGAACATGGCCACTGACCTCCTTCATATATCCCTCGTATCCTTGCCATGCTGCTTTTCTGCTTTCCTCCCCTTGCTAAATTATTTATTGCAACATGCACGTTTCACTACCACTCCCACTTCTTGTAAATTTTTATGAGAATTTCGTGTTTAGAGCAGCGTTTGCGTTGAACTTTAAGTAATTGCAAATTGATTGAAAAAAAAAGGGCAGCTCGTGCGGTATGTGAATGGCGAATTACGCGCTTTATAAATTGTTTACGTTTAATGCTTTCAATTAATTTAATGCATCGCTTCGGCTCCTTCTCCGGCTCTCCCTATCGTTTTTCCTTTTGGTTTTACCCTCATTTGGCATGTGATAGCGCCCGTGTTGGCCATGTTTAATTGCTTGTAATTTGCACTAATGACGACAGCAGCAGCAACAACACAACACAGCTACGGCCGCATAACAAGTTCTTTTGCCGTCATTAAAAGTGAGTTTTATGGCTCCTGGGATTAATATAAAAATCAATAGTTACGCCGTTGTGATGGAGACACAAAAATACATAGTTTAATTATGAATCACAACGCATAAATGTATTCCAGCTCAATTTAAGATTCAACCAAAAAGTAAACTAAAAGGAAATGTAATGAAAACTGCAGCTAAGCGAACTTTGGTTGAGTGTTTATCTATCTATTCCGCTCTCTCGCCGGTTTTATTCGAAGCTTCGAGCTATTTACGCCATTTTTAATTGCAGCATGAAAAAGTAATTACAAATTTGCTTTGTGCCCTCCAACTTTCTTTGGTTTTTCCCCTTTTTTTTTTCTTTTTATTTTTCCCAAAACCAAAGAGGCGGCAGGCGTGGCACTGCAACTCAAACAAAATTATAAGCAAACACGCAAAACTGCCACAAAACTTGAAAACTGAGAGTTTGCCCACCCCCAGCATTACTCCAAAAAAAAAAGGGGGTGAAAATATTTACAAAAAAAAAAAAATGGGTGAAAAAAAGTAGAGAAAACCCGGAAAAAATATATATTTTGCAGTCGTTTAGGATTTGAGTTGAGTTGGGATTGGGGATTGGTATACGAAAGCTGAGTTTGGGTTTCGGTTTCGTCGAGGTTTCGGTGGTTTTCGGTTTTTCTTTTTTTTTTTGCTGTGTGGTTTCTCCCCAGCTTTGTTTGGGTTCTTGTCTACGAACCAGACGGAAAAAGCATTTGTCGCTGCTCCTGGGCGTTTTGGCCAACATTTTTTTTTGGAAGGGAAACCCATTTGGCAGTGTTGAGCAAATTAATAAAAAGCAACGGCAAACATGGCCGTGGCTGTTCGCATAACTCTAGAACAAATTTTGGGGTCCGAGTTTGAAGCTGGATGAATTTCATTTGGTAAATGATGGCTGGCAAAAGAATCAAAGGGTTGGATGGAATGAAATTATGAATGGAACAAGGAATATTGATGGAATGAGCAGAGAGAAAAGGAGTCTTCGATATCGGGAGATGTAAGGGAAATGAGTTTAAAGAATATAACTAAAAAGCAAAAATATTCATAGTTTAATAGGAGTTTTCTTTAACAAATTAATATTCTTTTTAAAGTTAAACTCACCTATTTAACTGCTATATTTTTTATACAATGTTATTTGTAGAATCCTTTTGCATCCTTGCTTAAAACAAATATCAATATCGATTTGGGAGGCCCCTCGGTAACATATGTTGCCCCTATTGCAGACCACTTGCACGTATTGGCCTCTTCGCAATTTGTTTTGTTGATTCTGCTGTTGATTTTCTCCAGTCCTTGCCGCTACACATACACACACTCGTCCATATAGAATCCTTTTTATGGGCCAGTACCGCCCACAATTTGGCAGCCCTATCTCAGGGCGAGGGCTTTTGGCCAACAGGAGATACTGCAGCAGCAGAGACAGTAGTGTACAGGATATACAGGATACAGGATACCGAGGGAGAGAGAGAGTTTAATTTTGCTAATTGAAAAACGTAATAAGCCCGGGGGTTAAGCGATGGTGGACACACGTCGAAAGTTTCTCTCCATTTTTTTTTTCACTGGCCTCTAGCTCCGCTCTCACGTTTAGTGCAATGCTATGTTGAGTGCAAGTAAATGCATTACACTGACCAGCTGGGTTTGAGGGCTCCTGGCACATGGCACTTGAATTCGTTATAGGCGAAATTAAATTAAATTAAATTAAAATAAAATCTTCAACAAAGGCTAACTAAAGAGCGCTTAAAAACGAAAATCCTGTCTGTCTGCATTTAGCTATTTATGTAACCTCGGCAAGTCCTTTTTAGCCCTCTTCCCTCTGTATGTGTGTGTGACCTACACTTGGCATTTTAGTTAATTACGAAACCGTCCAAAAAAGGGGTTTAGTCTTTTTTATACCATTTTCTTTGTGTTCTTCCGCTTCTTCTCTTTCTCTTCAGTTTTTTTCGGTTGAAAATTGTCAGCGAATGCCAGGCTAGGATCTAAGGATATAACCACCATATGAGTCTTCATGGTTAGCTGGTCTCAAGCGGAACAAAAAAAAAAGAGAGTTACCAGCCTCTTCTGTGCATTTTGTTGATTGTGTCTCTACTGGCTAATGAAGATGGCTAAGCTGTGCTAAACACGGCAAAAGGGAAATGATGAGTACAGGTGAACGATTGCCGTCTGGCTAAAAAGGGGGATAAAGGAAAGGACTGAAAGGGCTGAAAAGAGCTAGTCAATCCATAAAGCACCAATTTAGGCCAATGCACGTGGCTTATACCCTTTTACTACCTACCCTGATCCCGGCTAATCATGGCCATATTGCCAACTGCAGCTGCTGTTGCCAGGCGGCTTTTTAAACACACACAGATAGAAAAGTATCTTTAAGATAGAGTCTTTAAATTAACCTTTGAATTACTTTTTAATATTCTTAAAATCTTTAAGGAGATCTTTATGAATAAAATTAGGCTTAAAAGTCTTATTTTTGTTTCAAGTTAAATTTATTATAAACTCCTTTTCTCTCAGTGCTTTAGTGAATGCCACTGCCTGCCCCTTTTGTTAGCCGTTTTAATAACTTTTATAACTCGGGCTACTGGAGTGATATTAAAAAAAAAAAGATAGAAAGAAAGAAAAAAGTTGTATTATTGAAATGATGAGCTTTGGGAGTGGTGGCGGACTCCCTTTGACTCGCCTTTTTTTTATGCACTGACCAAAGTCATGCCTTTGTCCTTGCTAATTAACTTGTTGCGTCGTTTAATTAGCCAAGAGCCGGCGAGCGATAAGGCCAGCAGCAGCAGGAGACGGCGAGAGATAAAACCAGGAACTTTTCGCTTAACTGGCTACGGCATTTTTTATCTCTTACAGTTCTCACAGTAGCCGCATTGTAAATTATGAAAATTAAACAAATGCCGGAAAGTTTTTTAATTAAGCAGCGGTTAGCGAGTTAGCTCGAAGGTACTGCCTGACACTAATTGCCAACAAGCGCCTGAAATGTTTGCCAAAAATGTCAAAAGCTAAAAGCAGATGCAAATAAATTTAGCATAAATATTTATTATGGCCAACGAGAATCCGAGAAAGACATTAGAGAAACAGTGAGACAGAGAGAGAGAGAGAGAGAGCCCTGCAATGACAGCCTGACACTTGGCACATAAATCGAAACAGAAATTATGAGCGGAGGCAACGTTGCATTGCAACGCGCCGAAATCTGTTTTCTTTCGTTCTTTTTTTATTTTATTTTTGCTTGAAATTGCATAATTAAATTGCCCAAAAAGTGGAGCGAGTGACGTCACTCCGTGCCCCCCATCTTGCCTCTCATTCACACCCTCATTCGCGCACTCATTCATTCATTCATGGGGACAGGCGAGAGTCAAGTCGAGTCAACTCAAGTTGTCTTCGTCTCCGTCGCTCTGGCTGGCACTTCTCTATAAATAATTGCATGCGAATTTGTCAAGCGTGTCAAGGCAGAAGGAATGCAGCAGCATCACCGCGACAGAGACGTCCATAGAGCGCCAGAAAAAGACGGGAGAGAGGGGAAGAGAGAGGGATCCGGGGGTTGGAGCAAAAGGCATCTCGAGGATGCGATTCGCAGTTGCGACAAATTTGCGATGTCTTCGGCATGCAAAGTGCGGCAACTTGAGTGCAAAAGTCGCATCATTATGTTGTATGTATGGAAAGTAGTGGCAGCTTACACATGTGCGCTATATATATATATTTATATATATGTGGCAAGCTATATATCTGAATGATGGTAGCAAATAAAAAATGCACACCGACGGCCAATTAAATGGGTTTCGCCTGATGGGAAAGTCAATTTTAGCCAGAAGTCAAAGGGAAGTCAAAGAAGTCTTTGATGGGGAGCCATAAGAATGGTATATTTTTAGAGGTGAATCAGCAAGAAGTAGTAAATTCGTTATATTATTAATGAAACTTAAAGGTTTAATATTTATTTATTTTCATTAAAATAAAAGATTTTATATGAAATATTTTTAACAAATCTCAACAAAAGACAGAAACTCCCCTAAAAAGAACATCAAAATCTCTAATTAACTTCTAATGACACAACCTTGAAGTAAATTTCCCACTCTTTTTACCCAAAAATAACTTCATCAATCTCAGCTATCTAATTTCATTCAACTTTCCCTATAGTCTACCTGCTCAACTTGGTTTCAGGTTAAGCCCTCAGTTTTAATTTAATTTTAATACTCAACCCTCCGTGGAAAGTTTTACCCAAAAAATTCCAGAACACATATCATGGCGCAAATATAAAATGAGGCAGCAACAAAAATGTAAAGAAAATGGGAGGGAAAACTGTGAAAACTGGTAAAACTCTGTGTCTCAGTTTTCAGCTAACTCGCGGCTGTCGCAGATTTTGACATGTTGCAGCTCCGGGAAAATCCGAATCTGCCGAGACTTCAAGGCTGCAGGTGGAAAGTTCTGTCTGGTCGGGGTTTTCCCCTGCAAAAGTTGAGGCGGTAAGCAAGCGGAAAATGTCGCTGGCGCGCCTGTCAAATATCCTTGGGAAAGGGTTTTCCGCACCACCCACCTGTATTGCTGCATCTGTCAGGCCTTGGCCAAAAGTGTGCACTGTCAATTTATTGCTGCAGTTAATTTGCATGAAATATAAATAAATGTCAAAACAACTTGAGAAGCCGGCTCCTCCAGGAGTCCTTTAAAACGGGATACAGTCTAAAGCTGCCTGCGGAGTATCCTTTTCACCTACCCTCCTTTGCTCTGGCTTCTGGCAAGCGAGAATTTAAATTAAATTAGAATTTCTCTTGGTGTGTAATTTAAAACTATTTTGCATAGGAGAAACTAAAGTGCGTCTAACACTCGCCCGTGATCCCCACTCCTCTGCTACCAGCTGGCTCTTTCCTTGCTCTTTTTTAGGAGCTCTGTGCAACCAACTTAAACTTGTTAAGCTTCAGGGAATTTTTAGCTTCACACAGCACAGCACTGACGGCAGTGCGGGGAGGAGCATCCGCAAAAAATGTGAGAAAAAAAAATGTTACAATATTTAAAACTCAACTTGATATGCGCCTGGGAGCTTACTGCGTCTTCCTGAGCGTATGAGCAGGGGAGTGTGTGTGAGGGTTTGATTTATAGTGAGCTGGGATTAAGCTGTCTTTGTGCTCGGCAAGAATGTTGAAGGAAATTTTTTAGTATAATGCACAGCAGCAGACGGCGTAGCATTTGACCCGGGACCCAGTGGAGATATCGGTCAGGGAATGGGAATCTCAAGTAGTAGGGTTTTACTTATAGCAGACAAATTGATTTAAAGAAATTGTAAGAAAATTGAGCTATATCTCTCTAAGTAATATATTTTCTTTTGTTATTTAAATATTAATTAAAATGTTATTACATTTGGAGATTGTTATAAAGCAGAATCCAATATCAAACATTTAAAATCCGTAAAACCTTTTGAAAACTATTTTTCACCTATAATTCCCAACTGGTTGTAGCCAGGAGTATCTCTTCTATCAATTTTCTACAATTATGTTCTGTACCTTTAACTAAGATTACGCATATTTCTTATCCCAATCTTAGTCTTGGTAATACCTATTCCTATAAGGCTTCCATTATTGCTCACATTCTAAGCTTTATAATCGATTTGAAACCACCAGTTTTACTCTCAAGACGAAGCCATATTTTCTAGTATGCCCACGTAGTTAGTTCAATGGACTTTAAATCTAATTAGCCAAACCCAAAAAGGCATAGAAAACAGCCATAAAAATCAATAGGGATATACAAGAACAATAAAAAATAAGAAAAACAAAAAGAGAACCGTAACACAGGAAACATATGAAAAATGGCGTCGCATAACGTTATATTGATATGTACGGACATATGTAGGTATGTTTGGATATATACTTACGCAGTGATGACGACGACATCGCCATTGTTAATAGGATTACGAAGCAACAATAAGAGGGGCAGAAGGAGGAGAAAGAGGAGAATAAGAAGAGGGAGGCGAACCAAGAGAACAGCAGAAGCAAAGCAAAGCTAACGGCATTAGCAATGGCAGAAAACCCCAAAAGCGAAAAAAATCATTTATAGTAAAATACAACACAAAACGAGAAGCC
Organism: Drosophila punjabiensis; assembly: GCA_008042585.1. Classification (NCBI taxonomy): domain Eukaryota; kingdom Metazoa; phylum Arthropoda; class Insecta; order Diptera; family Drosophilidae; genus Drosophila; species Drosophila punjabiensis. Next base: position 91,996 of record VNJR01004795.1, on the reverse strand, counting down.
AAAACAGCAGCAGTAACTGGAAATAGGCGAATGAGGGAAAGAGAGAGGGAGAAAAAAAAAGAGAGAGAGGGAGAAAGAGATAGAGCCATAGAACGAGAGGGACAAACAAAAGTAAATTAGATTGTGTGGCCCATTAAGGCATTAAGATTTCATTGCTATCTCCCTTCCGCCTGCTCTCGTTCTCCGTCTCTTTCCCTCTGTGTAGTGTTGAGTACCCCTACCATATGGGACCTATCGTTAGTTACCCTCGTGACTGGAGAACTGGAGAAAAAGAGAAACCTACCCCCACCACCATAGGGTTGCCTCCCTCTCTGACACACATGCGGCGACACTTAAAGCGTCGCCGTCGCACTTTAAGGGTTTCACTTAAGTCGCTTTCCCACACGGCGAGAAAAGTGTCCTTAGAATCTATAAATATTACCAATTCATCATTTATAACATTAAAAAAATTCTAACAAATTAATTAATAATACATAATAATTTAAGCTGAATTTAGCAGCTTACTTCCGATTTTATTGCATACTTTTAGACGCCTTTTAAAAAGATTTCAAATCAATAAGAAATATCTAAACATTGACTTTATAAAGAGATTAAATTAATTAATAATACATAATAATTTAAGCTGAATTTAGCAGCTTACTTCCGATTTTATTGCATACTTTAAGACGCATTTTAAAAAGGTTTCAAATCAATAAAAAAATATCTAAACATTGACTTTATTAAGAGATTTTGAACTATAATTACTTAATGAAGTAAATTAGCAAATTCTTAACAAATTAAGTTTCTTTAAATTATTATATTTCCTTCAAAAAAATGATCCCTGTGCACCCTTGAGCCCCTCTTCTATCTCTCTTGCTATCCCTTAGCTTTTTCCCCATACACCGGACTACATCGCTTCATTTTCATTTTTTCGCACTTGAGCGTGTTTTTGTGTTGACTTGTTAGGCAGCTCGTCGCATCCTCGAACCCCTGAAAGAAAATATCCTCTGCTACGTGACTTTTTGCGGTTTGCTTGGATTTAGCCAGCGAAAAGTGCTAAAAATTGCCCAATCCGCCGCAATATATATATATATATATATACCAGCATTTTGTTTAATGACCTTGAAGCAGAAGCGTGAGTCGAAATGTATCTTGTATCTGGCGGATGTCGCCAGCTCGCCTCTAGTGGCCAGCTAAATTTAATGGACCGTGCTGGAACACATGGGAGGGTATTCATTCGCTCTTTGTTTGCAGACTTTTAGGCGCTCGTCATTGTTTGGCATTTGACTTAATTTAAAGTGCTGGCCTCTAAGTGCAATTGGCCGAGAGAGACGAAGAAGGGAAAATGGTCAGGAAACGGAAATGCTGGGCTAAACCAAGTCAGTAAATAGGAAACTCGAGACTCAATCGGGCTAAAGGGACGGACTCCCTAAGAAGGCAGAAGACATTATTGAACTCCAAATTATAGAGATTCCTTTCACAGCTGACGTTTATATAATTAAATCACTTTGAAATATAACATTAGTTCGTTATTCCCCAAGAAACTCCTTAAACTAATCCCAACTATTTATCCCTTTTCTCGTTCCAGGTAAATAACATGTTCTCTTTCACTTCGCCCCCTTCAAAATGCCTCTGCCTCTGTGAGTAATTTAATTTAATAAATACAAGTATATTCGAGATGCTTGAAACCGGAGGAGGTTTTTGGGAGAGTGAGTTGGTCGAGCAAACATTTCGTAATTTTCAATTATGGGGAAAACATTTCAGGGGCCTTTGTGTCAGCAGCAGCAGCAGCACACACATGCTCGTAAAATGTTTTGTTTGTCGGCTAACCGGAATTTCGCATAATCATTTGCATACATAATAAAAATTCCCCAAATCATGAGCTTCTACTGGAACCTCTGACCAAACTATTTATGCTGATCATCATTAACGGACCTTTCCGCAAGAAAAGCCGAGATTCAACGAACAAGAAAATTAATTTATGTGCCGAAAGGGTTGCGAACTTCATCTTGTGTGTGTCCCTCTTTTCCAGTCCTTGATTTTTTGAGGGAAAACTAAACTCCTTGGGAGCGGGAAGCTGGTTGTTTCGGGCCAGGAATAGAAATCATTAATATGCTGAGCTGTGCATGTGACAAAGGACACTCGCCAACAATGCATTATAATGTGCTTATAAATATATTGAGCAGGCTTCGGGTCCAGTTTCGTATCTGTGTATCTTAAGGGTTGTCCATCTCAGCATACAGGCACTTTTCTATTATTTTCCCAGGCTCTCTGGAAACTTGTTTAGATTTTTATTTGGGAATTTTCGGTAGTGGGCTTGTTTGATTTTTCGACGTTGATAACTCGAAGGATGGTAGGAAGGAAGGTCAAACGAAAGTCGTTCACACGTTCCGCAAACACTCACAATTAGCAGCTGGCGTTGAGTGACCATTTGCTCTCTGGCCCGCCAAGGGGAATAAATCGAGGAATCTAGGAGTCTAGCAGAAGGAAGTAACCCCGGGATGAATCCTTAATAAATTCCGAAATGGGACACGCGCTGGCCACGAGAACCCTCCTTCTTCGTAACGGAGTTGTTTATTCGCTTCCTGGCGACATTTTATAGTTTTTTCTTCTGCTTCCTCTGGCTGTGTGTGGATTTCTCGCATTTTATTGAGATGAATTACCCAAAGTTACACACACATATACACTCTGTCCCCCAAATGGGGGTCAATGCTGCTGGTCTCGTTCTTTTACAAGTATTAATGATATGGGATTTGGCCTGATCTACTCCCGGCCTCCTCCTGTTCATCAATATTCGGGCTTAGACGCAGTGCTGTGTCCTGGCAAAATCAATAGCATTCGCAACACAGGGCAGCAGGACAAACAACAACAATTTTAATGTCCTCTCTGTGGGTCGGGGGCGTTCATAAATTTTTATTACGTAATTGAGTTTGTTCGGTTTAGTTCTAACCAGAGAGAGAGAGGGTTGTTCTTGCTGCTGCTCCTGATATGCCTGTGCAAATGTCTTTGCATGAAACAATAAAACCAAATGTCGAATTCGCTGGGGCACCACCACCACCCCCTCTGTCAGTAACACTTTGCCACACCAAAAAACATTATTAATAAATACAAATTCGTTTTGGGGTAAGCGGACGTCAGAGGGTTAAGATGGAAAAGGGATCAATAAATGTTGAGGGAATTGCAATTGCAGAGGGTTAAGCGAGCCGAGGGAGCTATGGAAATGAGAGGATGTGGAATAGTGTTGGAATGCGGAGGAATAAAAGGAAATAGTGTTGGAACGTACAGAAAGAAATGGGAAGGAAATGCATTAAAATTTTTAAGGAAGTATGGAACTTAAATGAGTTTTTAAGCTGTTAAAAATATATATATAAAGTAGAGTTGGTTGTAGTTATCATCCATGCTAAGAATATTAATTTACTTATTATTTTAACCAATTTACCCCAAAAAAAGCCTTCTAATTTAGTTTCCAAAGGTTGGTAATAATTTTACGGAAAAAAATCATTTAAAGCTCCTCCTTTTCCCTCCGAATATCGACACAACCTCGTTGAAACTGGAGAATATTCAACAGCGTAAAAGCGATTTCTTATTCATTGCGTTCCATTGGCCACAAAAATAAAATAAAATGGAAGCAGAAGGAGCTGAACCAAACATCTGCATTCTCATTATTAATTGATTAAGCTCGCTTTTCGCTTACCCCCCCGTTCGGTTGTCCAATATTTTGACAGCAAACACGCGCCGGGGAGACACCAAAAGTACTCGTGCTCGCCAGAGAGAGAGAAAAAAAAAGAAATGCCTGAAAAAGAACAGATAAAGGAACAATAAATTTACATAAATTACCCGCATGAATGCCAAGGAGGCAAGCCAAAGGAGATTGCGGGCCGGGGTGTGGGGCACTCGACAAAAGTGTCCCAAATGGGAAGCGGCAATTCAATAAGGCGGAGTGAAAGGCAAACCCGAATTATGCGGCACGTTCCACACGTAACTGGGCCTCGGATTCGGATACGGTTTCGGGTTCTCATATTTATACATTTTTTTGGGAGGAGGTTCTCTGGATATCAGGGTGCTATATATGAAGACGTGTCCCGTGTCCCGAGAGCGGAGCATAGCCGCAATTAGCATGCTAAGAGGATATGATGATGTACAAAGGAAGCGAGGCACACGCTCATAAATCACCTCGGGAAGGTGTCCCATAACAGGATAGCTCAGAAAAGTCCACGGAACCCTTTTTTTTATATATCCAAACAATGGGCAGAGGAGAACTCTTGGCCCGTGGCGGTGAAAGGTTGAGGTGTCATTGTCCTTTATCCTTATCCCGTTTCCCAATTCGAGTGTCAACAATAAACAAATTTGTTTTACATTCCCCGCGATCCCTTTTTATTTTATTTATTTATTTTGCTGCAGGACACACACACCCAGCACAACCCTTGAGGAGTAGGTCCTCGACATCGTCGTCGTCCTGGCAATCATGGAATTTTCACCAACCCCCAACCCCATCGGGTGTTTTGTGTCTTTTTTACTATTATTGTTATTATTGTTTCATTTCGAATTGGGCGCCCGTGTAAATGTTTCTGTTGTCGATGGGCCGGGCTTTTGGCCCTGTCAAATTGCTGTCAACATTTCAAACCAGTTCCAGTTTAATAATGTAAAAGTTTTCCCTCACCTTCTCGCCTTTATCCCTGGCCTGGCTTGGCCTGGTCTGGTCTGGTTTGGTCTGGTCGTCTCGTTGTCTCGGCTTTATTCCCCGAAAATGTTGTCAATCGTGAGGCAGATAAACTTGGGATTTGTTGCACAAAACTTTTCCGTTCTTGTTAATTAAACTTGAATGTGTGTGCGTGTGCGTGTGTCGGCGGTTTCCACGGGTAATAGAGCCGGAAAAGTAGCGCCAAAAAGTAGCAACTCCTAATGAGATTGCGGATCGTTCTAATGGAGTTTTCCCCTCATATACGATTTTCTTTCCCAGTGCCTTAATGCCGCCCAGATAGCGCTTAAGATTAAAGGTTGGAGTAGCTTTAAAATTTTATTTTTCTCTCTGCCTTTTTGCAAGCTGAAAAAATGTGAAATATATTATTCAAGGACTTCCTTATTTGACTTCAATTGGACATCCTTTTTCGCCCCTTTTTTATTTCACTTGCTAATTGGATCAAATCAACAAAGTCCCGCCACCTCATTACTCTCTCAACCCCCGTTTGCTCTTTTAATTCCCACTCAAGAGCTCTTTGACTCACAGCCATCACTCAAAGAGAGTCAACGAGAGAGAGAAAAAGAGTCCTGGCAACCCTTCTCTGGCTGTACTCTTACCCTAGAAAGCACTTCCTTCTTTCCAGTTGGAAGGATTGAAGCCTTCAGCCTTCTCCAATGCAAAAATTCTTATTCTTGACTTTGATTTGTGCGCTTGACTTCGGTTTTGGTTTCGGATTCGGATTCAGTTTACGTTTCGGTTTCTAGTTTTCCTTCAAAAATCCTCTGGGGGTTGTGCTAAGCTGACATCATCAACACCAAAAAGAGAGGGCCAAGCATGAGTCATGAGTCAGGACTCAGGACTCGTCCACCCCCGATGCACCACTATCCGATTTCAGGTCCGCCCACGTAATTGCTTCCTGCAGATTTTCGGACATTGGGCCGTGTGCATAATTAAGCGCCTTTGGATTGTATTTTGAGGCCACTTAAAAATGTCAGACGGAAGTCGGGCAAAAGCCGAAGGGCCCGGGGCAAACACCTGTCAGGTTTTTCCCCCCCACACTCCTGCTGATTTTTCCCTCTGGCGTCGTCAGTCTGCCGCACACATGCATGGACCGGGGGCATTGTATATGTTATATGAGGAGAGGATAGAGGAGGGAATATCAGGACACCACCCGTTGCGGCATTTGCCAATCAAGCTTTGGGCGGTCTGTCGGTGACACAAGCTAGAAGCAAACTCTTTTGAATCGAAGAGAGAAGGTGGGCAATCGATAGATTTTCACCGTTCCCTGCGTATTTATTGGCATTATATTTATAAATGCCCCAATGTCGATCCCAACTGCCAAGTGGCTTTCTGTATATCCTACCGTGTGGCTACAATGCAGAGACAGAAAAGTTGAGAAGACTCCAGACTACAAATAATATGAAAAAGGTGCCCAAAAGTAGGCTATGATACTATTGTGGCAAAAATTATGTGTAGCATACTTTTAGACATAATCTAAAATGATTTTTAACTCTATCTTAAAGGATTCGTTTCTATTTTAAAGTATTTATTTTACGTTTTGTTGAATATGTAATTTGTATATTAAAAAATTTCGACTTTAACCTATAACTTCCTACATTTTCTTTACCTTTCGACTACTCTTTTTCCCCCTGTGTATTTTGTTTGTGTGTGTTGCCTGGATGGGCTGTCACTTTTTCGGTTTCCTAAGCAGCAGCAGCAATAACAGCAGTGGGGAAAAACCTCATGACAAATTCATTTGACTTACACATGACTGAGCTCCTGTGGCTAGCCAACAACAAAGGACCTTGGGCGAGAGGTAGGTAGAAATTGGGGGGAGGGGCGCGGCGGTGGGATGAGAAGCCGGCTATGAGGAAGGCTGGAAAATTTGACCTTGGATTGGGGATAGGTGACCCAACGGGGGAGAAATTGCGGAAAATACTGTGATATATGCTGAGCTGGGATAAACAGGCTGGATAAGAGGATTTGGGAAAACTTATGATGTGTTTTTCTTCAGAATCGATAAATATTTGAGAGCCTCAACGATAAATGGATCGATTACCCGTAAACGTTAAGTGGAGACTCGAGAAAAGGGGCAAAGGTTTTCAGGGGAATTTTCTAGGGTTTGGTTTTTAATAGGCTGAACTTTAAGGCTTTCACGAAAAAAAGAATGTGGAAAGAACAAATGCTTAATATATAACCATGGGTTCATTAATTTTTTACTCATAAATCACCACCGTTTTGGCCCAGTGTCCAAAGCAACGCCCTGATTCATTTGTCATGCTTATTTAATAATAAATTGTCTTGCCTTTTGTAATAAATTCAATTGGTTGGCTGTGGCAAATGACGGCCCTTGGACCAGGCCATATATTGATTGAGCAATGAACTATCATTTGCGGTTGGACGTTGTTTTAGCCACAAAACAGAGCTCAAAACTTGGCATAATTGACCATAAACCGTCCATCGGCTCATTCGGACAATCAACTGGCCACCGCCTGCAGTTTTTAATCAACTTTTTGCGAGGGAAAAAGGTCTATCGTTGGCATAACTCAGTGGTCGGTCCTCGGTTGTCGGTTGTCGGTCCTTGGTACCTCCCCGGTCATCGTTAGGCCGAGAACTTTGCCCATAGAGCAGATGTTGTTTCTCTAATCGAACAAAAACTCCTGTTCCGGGGACCGAGTCCGAGTCAGAGTCAGAGTCAGAGTCCGAGTCCCGAAGTTCGAAGTCCAAGTCGAAGTAAACTACCCCGTGGAGACGACAGCATCTCCTGCTCGGTGGGCAACCCCTGGTCCTCATTACAAATAAATATCTTTGACTATTTATAATGCCGCAGGGACCTCACCTTGGCTACGTCTTCCCTTCGGTTCCCCCTGGCCTCCTCTTGATTCTGTGCAAATTATGCAGATTAGAGGGTCAGTTCACAGCTGCCGGGCTTGTCTGGAAGCTGGCACCTGGATTGGATGGATAAAAAATACAAGGAGAAAAAGGCACACTCGTAGCAACCTTTAACTGCAGCCTCCTGTTGCCCCGGATATTTACATAAGAATCGAATTTAATCTTTGGCCGCATAATTTGCCACAATTTATTGGGAAACGGAGGCCGCCGCCCTCATTGAATCTAATTTGATGGTGTTTTCAGTGCCAAAACTGTGCTTGAAATGAGTTCATAATAAGATTATCTGGGTCACATGTGTTGAGCACGACTGGTTAACTTTTTTCTCTAGGTTCTTATTTTTTTCCTTTTCGATTTTGGCTCACAAAAATATGGGCCAAAAACCATGGAGAACATTGCCAGCTGTGTGTGGGCGCTCGCTCGCTCGTTCAATGCCAACAAAAATGTCGCCATTAATTTGGTTTATTTTCGCCGCCTTATCGGTAGATGTTTTGCCTGTAATTTTAATTGAGTTTTGACTGCTTTTTATATAGTTTTTTTGGCTACGGCAACTAGAGCCTGCCAGTTATACGGCATATAAAAATTGTATTGTATATGCCACTCTTATCGTTCTGCCGGTGGCCCTCTATCTCTCTTCAATATGTCAGCTCTAAACAATGGGTCTCTCCACTCGAAGCGTGAAATGTCAAAAGAAAAAATGGGGAGAGAAAAAAAAAGGAAAGCCAATTTCCTGACATATCGCTCGGGCTGCTGGAAAACGCATTCTTAGCCTGGCCAAAACGAGAAAAAAAAAGAAGGGGAAGTACCAAAAATCGCAATGCTTTGTTTTCGTGCGGCAAAAATGGAGTGCAGTGCCACGCGGGTGTGTGCCGCTTGATTGTAGATAAATATGACAATAAAATAGTCATAGAGCGAGGGCCGCAGGAACGCAGCATTGTCAGCTTAAAATAGCGAAAATATTTTCGCTTCACTGCGGTACAGTTGCCTCCAAAAACGCACAGGCTACGCGCGCGTTTGTGCGCGTTTGTGACGTGTGAAGGCGATGTCAGCGATGCAAGCGCAATTTGGCGCCATCTGTCGGTGGGGATAGTGAACCGTTATAGGGGGTTTGCCAAGGGGGTTTTCTGGATGGTTTTTGAGAGGTTTTTGTGTGTGTAGTGCGGGGGTTACAAGGGCAACGCACGTGATAAGCATATGAAATTTTATGGCAACTCTATTTGTAACTTTCACTGCCTGCACATGTGTGTGTGTGTGTGTGTGAACGACAGACAGACAAACTTCAAAGCAAAAGTTGTTGGCAAACCCACTCACCCACACACACATACACACATACACACACACACACACGCACACACCCCCTTCTCCGCTGCTTTTGTGTGTGCGCTGACTTGGAAAATACTTTTTGTGATAACATTTTATGGCTTGACAAGGCAGCCGCCGCATCCTTGGCCAAAGGAGCGAGCGAGAGACAAACTCTTCTTTCCAAGTTCCTTGCAATTTTTCCTTAACGAAAGAATTATAAAAGAAATGGCTGCTGCAGCAGGATGTGAGGGGAGGGGAGGGGAGGTGAGGGATAGGATGGGGACTTGAGGCTAATGGTTCGAGTGCAGGGCATCAATTTGCAATATGACAGTTGCCTATAAATAGCCAAAATGACAATGCCAGCTTTGGCACTTTCTATCCGACATTGATGGAAGTGGAAATATATATTTTTTAAGGATAATAAAAATGGTAGAGAAACTATTTAAAGTTTAAAAATATTTGGAAAAGTAGTGAAAAATATATTACAAAATATTTAAAATTGTTTTGCAAGCTAAGAAAACTATAGGTTTTAAACTAACAACAAATATAAGTCTATCGAATTAGGATAATTAATGAATACGAGGTCCAAGAACTTGGTAGAAAACTATGATTGAAACATGAAACTTACTAGAAAAGAGTTTATATTGTGAACTATTTTTAAATTTCTCATATTGAGAGTTTTTATATATTTAATATTAATAATAATCTATACAAAATGTGTGACAATCATTGTAAGTTTATGATTTGTGCATATCAGAGCCCAAACAATTTCAAGTTTAAATGACTGTAAATAAATATTTTCCAATATTTAGATTTTGTTTGCCAAAATATTATAACCAACTGATTTGGTAATGTGTGTTCCTCTGCATTTGTGATAGCCAGCGATGTTAGCAATTACAATTTGTTTGGCATTTAAAGCGGGTTCAAAACGCTACTGAAATTCTCATCCTGCTAGTGGGAGGGGCGGAAAAAATAAACACGCATGCTTATGAGGTCATTCAACAGTCATAAAATTTTCGCTTTGTGGTTCCGCAGAGTCCCAAACAGACATTTGTCGCCCCAACAGCAGCAGCAGCAGTAGCAGCACTTTCCCCCTCTCCCTGCATGCGTGTTTGCACGTTTGTGTTTGTCATTGCCACTTAGCCTTATTAGTATGTGCGGCGGGCAACCGGGCGCCCGTCCGCCCGACTCTGTCTGACTCTCTGACAGTCGGGTTGGTCCAACCATTTTGGCCAAAAGTGGCAATGAAGCTTGCCAAAAAGGATATACGGTGCAGTGCACACTCGCAGACGCGCACACACTTGCAGCTTATTTTATGCGCTCCTTGCAGCAGCGAGCGCGTCATGTAAGCAACAACGCCAGAAAGTATGCAATATTAAAATATATACGTATGAGCGGTATTTGCGAGAAGGGGGACATCAGACAGCTGCGCAATAACTGTACATTAAAAGTCATTGCATTCATGATATTATTTTTTATGTATTTTTTCTGCTTTCCCTTCCCAATCCCCTTGCATGCACCTCTGTTTATATTTGTATACGTATATTTTTTAACGATTTTTTCTCTCTGTTAGAATTGAAATTTTTTCTCATTTGTTTGCCTGTGCCCACCGCTGCTCATCATTTGCCCCGTCTGTTTGTTCGTTCGTTTTCTCTCCTTTTTTTTTGTGTTGTTTTGTTTGTTTGCTGCCCTTTGGGGGCCCGACACGCCTACACACACTCATGCCCCAAAAATGTACATTCAGCCCAAGTCAAAAAGTAAAAAAAAAACTGCATTGTGAAAGTCCCTAAGCGGGCAAGCGCTAATGCTTTGTTGATGAACAAAAAAATTCTGACAAAAAAAGGGAAGAAAAAATAATAGCGAAATAAAACCTCGCTGAATATGCGCCACAAAATATTCATAATATTTTTCAGTTAGACTCAACAGTTGGATTTTTGCCTCCGCAGAGAAAACTGCAGTTTAAATAAAAATAAAATAAAATGCAGAAGACTTAAAGTTCACGAGAAATCTTTTGAAAATTGAAGAAAAACCAAATCAAATTTCTGTCTAATTTAAGCTTAGGTTAGCCAACAATTTCTTCCTTCAATTAACTGCCAATTAAAGGCTTCTGCCACACAATAAATTTAACTCAAACAATAATATTTGTCTAAAAATCACAAAAAATTCTTCTTTTACTTGCAGGTGAGTTCTCTTTGTGGGCACAGAAAGAAACAACAGAAGTGCAGTGGCGGCAAGTAAACAAAGATGCCAAGTTCATAATAAATTTGGTCGAAAAAGATATTGTTGCACAATTCAGTCGAGCTGAAAGTTATTTCATAATTTATTTGACACCTGATAGAAATATATAGAAAATATGGCAAGCCAATAAGCTGTCTCAGAGCAGGAATTCTCAAAGCAGCAGAAGCAGAAAATTAAATGCAATTCAATTTCTAAAATCAAATATCTTTTGCTAGTAAAGGTCTCCCATCTCTATATATAAAATATATATATATAAAGATATATAAATAGTTGGGTGTATATATTGTAAGCTTGAAACACATGTTAGACAATCAAAAGGAAAGGAAACCGAAACAAGTTAACCACAAAACGGACAAGCAAGGACCTTCAAGGGCCTGGCGAGGGTGGTGGTGAAAAAAAAAAAAAAACGGAAAAGAAGGGACAATTTTCCACTTGCTGGGCTCCCCTTTGGTTTGCTTCGGTTTCCGCAAACACGGCAAAAGATGTTATCCTTTATCCTTTTTATTTTGCGAAAAATTCAATATTTTTCAAACAAACAACAACACCATCCCAGCGTCAAGGAGCCGGGGCAACGCACATCGAAGGATAACATATTAAATTTGCCAACAGCAGCCAGCAGGACTGGCAAAGGGACAATGCCATAAAGACAAGAAATCAATTTTTTTTTTTGCACTTTTCCTCCTTGCGTAACGTAACGTTGTGCGGAGAAAACAATTTTCTAACAATAAAAAATTGCCCGAGCGGACGATCGAAGGACTCACACACTCACTTATGTTCTCCGGCCTTTAAAATCGAAAGGAGACGTAGCCGGGTGTGTGGCAAATCATAAAAATCGAACCAAGGTTGGGGATTCGCATGATGAAGGGACTGTGTGGCAGGCCATAAAACCAGGGGGGGGGAGAGGCAATAAAAAAGGGGGGAAAGGGAAACCGAAGAGGGATGAGGTCAGATAGAGATCCTGGCCTAAGGACTCGGGATTAGGCGGCTGGCCAAAAGTCGAGACTTTAATTGAGGTGAAAAGAGCCAGGGAAATGCCCGCACAACTTTTCTCTGCCTTCTGTCACCGACAACTGTCTCGATATCCTTTCTGCCTTGCCCACACTCTGGTCACTGTCACACACACTCTCATGTGTGTGTATGTGTCTCCTCGAACTCGAACTAATAACGAGCCTCATTTTGTGTAAATCGATAAAGTTGTTACATGGCAACATCAGTGGCAAAAAATAAAAGTTTATTTTTGTTAGCAGCAAAGTTTTTCCTTCGTTCGGTGGGTAATATTATCGCATGTTGCATTTGCCGGGCATGCTGACAATTGAATTATTTATGTGCCTTTGGGTCTTCTTCGTCTGGCCAAGTCGACCCGGTCTGTTGGCCTTTTGTTTGCGCATTGATTGAATCCTTTCGATGTCCTGCGGACGCTCGCCCATTGTCAGCCCGTCCTGCTCATATGCGCTTTATGCAGTTTATTGGCGATTACATTCACTCAAGAGCTGAGCAGAGCGGAGCGGAGCTGAGCAAAGCACCACAACGTCCAATCATTTCGTCCTGGTCGGGGTCTCTTGGCTTTGCTTTTCGTCCTGCGCTCCTTCACTCTGATTGTCATCGTTTGTGGAAATTTGATAAGCGCTTTTTGTGCTCGTATCTGTGTGTATGTGTGTATTGTGTATACTCATCCCCGGCGTCCTCTTCCATCTCTGTCGCTAGACATGTTTGTTTGCCAGCGAAACTTTGCTTGTTCGTGTCAGGACTTGGATCTTTTTAATAATGCGGGTTATGTGATGGATTTATTAAAAGCGTGTCCCCATGTCGCTTAGTTCAGCTCAGCTCCACTTTGTTTGTGTTTGTGTTTGCCATAAACTTTCTCCTTGTCTGTTGTCAGAGCTTCCCTTTTCAATTAGTTTGCCGCATTGAAATGCTTCGGCATGCCGGTATTGAATGTCAAGTGCTCCTCCATTGTGGCGGAGTTTAGAAAGCTCTGAAAGAGTGGTAGGGAGCCCTGAAAAGAAAAAAACAACAAATAAAAGTTGGCTACTATATAGGCTGGCGGCCTCCATAAGTATGCCATAATAATTGCAAACGATGCCCCAGGACAAAACACATATGGGCAATAAAATTTTTTATTCGCCAGAGCCCATTCATTTGACCGCAAGCCAAGACCACGCCCATCGGCCCGCACAACCCGTTTTTATTTCTCATTTTACGATCATGCAAATGTCTTCGAGCGGCGGCGGCGGTGAACGACGACGGGCCGGCGACGGAGGCGGCGTTGGCGCCAAAAAGTCGGCAACATATGTCCGACAACATGAAACGAAATCAATTTGCCTGTGTCACGACCTTGGGGGCCACCAACTCGACCCGGAGGCCAAAAGGGACCCCAAATCGTACACTGAAAGAAGGGAGTGTATGGGATTTAGTTATATTTCATTTATTATATTGGAATGAAACCACTAAATATCCTTAACTGGTGTCAATGTGAGTATTATAAAAACCGAACTTTCCTACCTCAGTCCCAGCTCGGGCGCCACAAAACTAGTGCTCATTTGAATTTTAGAATATTGTTTAAATATCAATATTATATTCTCTTAGTTCTAACAGAACTTATTGATATTAATTTATTGAGAAATGTTGCATTTCCAGCTTGCCTCTAGGAGAACCTTTCCATCTCAGGCCCTGCTCGGGCGCCACGAAACCTCCTCTTGTTATTAATGATTATATTAGAGAAGACAATTATCCAGGTAAAATGTAACTGACCTGCATTTTCTTTCCGTATATGTGGGGCACACACTTCTGCGGCTTGTTATTACGGCATGCGACTAAATTATTATGGGGGCTCGTTAATTTGCGGACACTGCGGACGTCCACAGAAAAGAAATCGCAAATAATCGCATTAAATGGGGCCACGCCTGCTACGGCAGAAAGGGCGGAAAAGGGAAAATCGATTAAGCAAGCGGCGGGGCTTTTCACTCCTACCTACCTACCTCCTTGCCTTACCCCTCACCGTTCGTTCGTTGGCCTCTTTTCATATTACATTATGGTGATTATTTTTATCGCCGCGTCACGCGATATTTTCCTGATGTCGCCGCCTTCTGCTAAAATGGCGAACGTAGCTGAAGGAAACGGAAACGCCACCGAAACGCGCAAGTGTGAGTTTGAGTGCGAGTGCGAGTGAGAGTGTGGTGCGGTTCCTAGGCAAACATTTGCCATATCTATGCCAGTGTGTGAGCTGTGTGTATGTGCGAGAGCTGTGTAAACGACGCCGCCTTGCAAATGACTGCAGTTAAAAAGTCATCAATGTCTGCCAAAAACGAAGCTCGCCATTAAATGTTGCCGCAGTTTATGCCAATCTCCGTCAGAATGTGTGCGTGTGTGTGTCTGTGCGAGTATCTATGTGAGTGTCGATTTCGCAGTCAGGATAACACCCAAGCGAAGTCAAGTCAAGTCATGTCAAGTCAATGTGTGGCCCCATCCTCAATTATACAACCTCGCTCTTGGCCTTCTCGCCTCGTGTGTTGGAAAAATATGTGCATGGGAATGTTGAAAATTTATTTCTATCATAAAAAAAAGAAGTAGAAAAACGGAATTGAGGGAAAGGGGAGTGGAAATCGAACAAAGCCCCAAAATACCGCAACGTGCTTTTAGGCTTAAAAAATGCTTTTAAAGTGAAAAACAAAACAAAGAGTCATATATATTGTTTGGCACAAATAAAATAACAAATAGAATGAAAACTCTCTCTATTGATGTTCATTTTGCAATAGCTTTTTAAAGCAAATTCAACACAAAAGGTAGAACGTATAACTTGGAATCCGTTTACCTTTAAAATTGCTCCCAATTGCGCAATAAGACTAACCCCGAGAGGCCATCCATTCCCTCGGGCGCCTTCCATTCAAACAAAAGCCTCCAGTTAGATACTGCTGGCGTTCAAGACTCCTTCCCCCAGATTAATCGGGTATCGCTATGCCAAAGCCCAGTGTCCAGGAGTCTGCCTTGCAATTTGTAAAGCGGCACATGGCCATGTGGTCAAATCATAGGGAGGCAAAAGGCTGCCAGGGAAAAAATCAATGTGCTACAAACACAAACACGCACAGGCACAGGGAAAAAAAGTTTGTTAACTTTGTAATATATTTCAATTGCTATTTAGAAAAAATTCTAAAATACCAATTGAGATTGACTTTCGTAGCAAATATATTTCAAATTTTGTATTCAATCAAGAGATATAGTCTGTAATTTATGTCAGTGTAAGCACCGCAAACCGTGTCGCAGGAGAGTCCCTGCTCGGGCGCCACGGCGTGCATTATGTGACCATATGTTTGCGTGTGTGTGTGTGTGTGTGTGTCGGCCTGTGTACAAATAAACACGGCAATGCAAACCGAAACGGGCCAAAGGGGGCATTGCCACCACGTCGGCCTGCAGGCTGCAGTCGGTTTACGTTTAATGCCCATATATATACATACATATATATATTGTGTTGCCTACTTTCGGGCGCAGTGGCCAATGGCCTCCGCTCGGCCACTTTTTTTAAAGCCCTTTAAATGTGAGCAAACTTTTCCACGTGTGCGCACCGCGTCCGCCGCTGGGACGTTAGTTAAACGTATGCCTGGCCAGAGGAGGTGGAGGAGCAGGAAGAGGAGTCGGAGGAGAGGAGTAGGTGCAGGAGAGCATGGCGTTATATGGTTTGTGTATTGAAAATTGGATTTTCAATTGGTTTGCAAAACGGAAATTAATTCGGGGGCGCAACGGAGCCGAAGCCCCGTAACCGGCAGGCGAAAATGAAGCAATGACGTCCACTGCGATGATGATGATGATGATGATGATGGGAGCGGAATGACCACTGCCACTGCACCAGGGTTTGTAGCGGTGGAGTGTTTGTGTGCAAAAATAATGTGGAAGTCTCCTGCTCCTGCTTTCTCCTTTTCCTTTTTTTTTTTTGCCATTTCGCGCTCTCACCAAGTTTTTATTATTTTTTTGCTCCGAGTCCTGCTCTCTCTCTCACTCCGTTCCCGTTGTGCACTTTAATTAAATTAAGTGAATTTCGAGGCTGATAAGCAGCAAGCGGCAAATGAAACGAGCGAAAAGGGGGCGAAACGGGGCGCAAGGTGAAACAGTTGAAGAGCAGGTTAAATGAGCAAATGAAACGAAAACACGGCAGTGAGATAGAGCCACTACTGAAATCAGAAATTGCCATTTGGCCAACTCAAGTGCGGCAGGTAAAAACAGACAAAAAAAAAAAACGAAAAGGAAAACTGGAAATTCAAGGCACCAAGCAACTACAGTTTTTGGGCCAGAACGACAGTTACAACAGCGTTTAGTAGAATTCCATTAACTGAGTGCAGCACTCCCTCTGTCCCAAAAAGGTAATCCACTTTGGCCGTGTACAGTTGTGCTGGCAAAATTATAGGGCACATTTTTCAATTAACACAAATCCCTTGAACGCAGTTATTCCCCAGGATAATGGTTCAACCTAACGGGACACTCAGTTGCCAGTTTAAAATTAAAGCCAACCAAGTTAAAATGTCGCACTGGGGCAAGTGCCAGAAGGGTTAGGAGTTATGCGGTAATTTTAAGAACTAAATATAAAAATATAATAAAGGGGAAGGATGACTAATAGGGAAATTCTTTAAGCTTAAAATCTAGTTAAATTTTGTCCATTAAAATTGGTAATTTTGTAGAAAATATTATCATTAACATACAATTTCCTAAACTAGTTTGAATTCAAATTTTGTGTTCGCAATATCTTCACCGCATAAACGTAGTAATAGAAGCAAGGCATATGGCTAGAATCCTGCGGGGAATCTGTTGCAAATCCCAAAAGTATGCAACTGCAGTGGCGGCCAGGACCCCCCATTCATTGAATGAATGAATGAGTGAGGAAACGAACGCATGATTGAAAAAAAACATGGCCACAGAAAGTCGAGGCTCGTTCATTGTTTTCCGCACTCGCACACACACACACACAGGCATGTACGGCGAGAGCCAGAGATATACGGAATATAAAAAACAGGACACCCACCCACCCACACACACACACATACACACTTGCCTGGCTTTTAGGAGGAGTTCAGTGACTGCAGATGCACATATACATACATACATATAGGAGCCGGCAATGTTGCCTTTTGTCTGAGGCAAATCGCTTAACATGCGCCGCTGGTCGTCGGTGTGTTGTCTACCTTCCCAATGCCAATCCCAATCCCATTCGCAATCCCCCCTTCTGCATCTAAGCCCCCCTCTTGGAGCAGAGGCACCTCTACACCTCTGCTTTTGGCCATTGTTTTGTCCCGAGCAACGGCAAACACTTTTCCCTGGCCAGCAGCTCGCCTCTCCTCTATGGCCGGGCAAATATTGACCATTTGCCTTTTGCCAATTTGTTTGCATTTCAGGAAAATATTTTCATTTTCAATGCTCGCTTGCCATATTGAAAATTAAACTGCAAACTATGCTAGTGTGTGTGTGTGTGCGAGTGGCACATGGAAAATTGCCTTGATTTCCCTGGCCATGCCTACGGTGAATTGTCATTTTTAATTTATTTTGTTGCCTGGCATTTATACAATAAATATCTCACTGTGTCCCCACACACACACCACACACACAGAGAGAGCCAGTGCTCGTTGTCCTGGCTATTTTGAGGCCTCGTTTTTGTTTGCAATTGCTTTTTGATTATCTCTATTTGCCGTTTGTGCTATTGAGCCACGTTCGTTTTGCTGGCCAAGTGAAAACAAATTGAGTTCTCTCCGTTAAGCGTCGAAAATAGTTTTCAACTCTCTCTTACTCACTCTCTCTGAGTCCTGTGTGTGGGTTCTAAAGTGCTAAAGCTTGTAGTGCCGTTAGTTTGCATTAAATTTGTTGGCAACTGACTCGCTTAAGAACGGACCAAAAAAGGCGAAGAGAGTGTCAGGGAATTATGCCTGGCCGGGCTTGGTGTGTTTTCCTTTTTTTGTTTTTTTTTTTTTTTATTCGGCAACATTTTCTGCTTATGTTTTATGTAAAGCCTTAAATGGAGTTTGCACTGCTGCAGGACGAAATGTGTGGGGCTGCAAAAGTTCGGAGGACATGCAATTTGTGTGTTCCAAAGTGGCTTATCATAAGTTTCACTTGCTTGCTGCCGCCAGTAACAACGCCCCGGTGATATTTATGACACTGTGGCAAAAAACCAATTTTCTTAAATCTTATTTAATATTTTTCTTGCTCTTTAATAAAAGCGTTAAGCTTAACATCAGTTGTAAGGATTTTAAGGGGTTTGAAATCGCTTTAAAGCCTTTCGAAAAGTATACTGTAAAAATATTTACCGCCCTTTTTAAGCCATGCAGTGTCAAAGAATCATTACCGATCCGAAAAACTATATATATTCATCAATTTTCCTTTTCTTAAATTTAAAAATGAAAAAAATTTTCAAAAATAAAAAGTCTTAATTAAATAAATCTTAAATATTGTTTTTGTAAAGATCTTTTATTTTTATAAAACTCAAAAGGGACTTGACCTCGAGTCTGGCTAATTTTTCTTATTCTTATTTAAATTCTAAACATAAAAAATATAATATAAATATACCTCCATTTTAGTGTCTTCAAAGACACATTTAAAGATAATCCCCAAGCTCTATTTCTACTTTAAAGCCACTGGCATTCATTTCTTCCCATTTTATCAAACAAAAGCCGGAGCACAGAACATATTTCATTCGCATTATTCTAACTCTTTGTCTATTTTAGCACACAGAGACGGCAATCGCATTTTTTCCTCTTTTAATGCATAGCTAAGTCGAACCACTAAACAGTTTTAAATTTGCATAAAAATCCGTTTTATTAACATTCAAAGGCGATTCCTATCGCCGCTAAATTGAAGAAAAGTAGCTAAAGGACAAAAAAAAAAAATGGAGTTCCAAGCAAACAGAAACCCTGAGCAAACCAAGGGCCGAGGGCCGAGGGCCCAGGATCCATGCCTGGATGGGTGGCGGGAAAATGCCATGTAAATGCTCTCAGGGCAAGCTGGAAGAAAAATTCCTTTGCACTCAACAAAGAAGAAATAAATAACTTTCGAGTCAGATTAGCCAACTTGTCACGAAATGCAAAATGACATTTAATACCCAACGACTTGGACGAGGACGAGGACGAGGACGAGGACATGGACTTGAGTGCTCCTCGTAGCTCTCTCTCTCTCCTCACCAGTTGATGGGCAGCAGCTGCGTTCGCAGGACAGGATCCCAAGACGCATGTCGACCAAATGGCAATGCGATACGCGACGATATACATGACTGGACCTGACTTGCACTTGGCATGAAAACATGAGAAATTCCTTAGCCAATGGGCACCGCACCCTCTTTCTTCCTTCTTCCTTCCGGAGGAGGTTTTATTTCTCCTTCTATATGTTTTTTTTTTTTTTCTTGTGTTTCCCCGGCATGCCAGAATGCTAGACGACAGCGACATTGTTTCGAATGGCCTGGCAAAAGAAGAAAAATGGCTCTGAAATGCCATCACTGCTATATCCATCCCAAAAAATAAAGAAAACCAAGAGAGTTGCAAAAAAATACAAAAAAAAAAAATGAAAAGAGAAAAGCGAAAAAGTAATCATTGCAATTTAAAGCGGATAATCTGCATCAGACCGAAGCTGTGAAACAAGAAGCGTTGCGAAAAAAAGGCGAATGCTCTAAAAAGGGTTCCAGTTTCAGTTGCAGGGCGCGAACGTTGGCAATGCAAATATGCTACGCTTTTCCCCCACATTTTCACCCCTCCGCTGCTGCGTGCGTGAGTGGACACCATTTGCAATTTTCGCACTCGCTTTCCACTCGCACTCTCTCCTTCTTTTTTTTTTTTTGTTGCACGCCCAAGGAGCGAGGCAGTCATGCAGATTACAATCGAAATGACATGAAAATGTTTAGTGTGGCGTGTGGAAAAGAGGAGAAAAAAGAAGAAGGACCTCGACGAAAATCGCGGTGGCAATGCCAAGCGGCGGCGGCAGCAAGAAAGTGTTGCATATCTACGGGCGCCAGCCACAAGAAAGAAAATGGCCCCGGGAAAATGTGGAAAACGAGAGGTAGAACGCTTGGCACTCTCAGATAATGTCTGTCCTGCAGATCTCTCCTCCTTTCTCCACACTCTCTCTCTTCTGGAGCGTAAGAATAATGTCTTATTTGATTGTGGCCAGCAAATGCAATTTACATTTGTCGGCGACGCTGAAAGGATAACGAAAGAGAGAGAAAAAAAAGAAAGCCAAATCGATTTATAGATTCATTCATTCAATGGCCCTCTCGAAACACTCGTACACACACTACATTTATGCTGGCAATTCAATTAGCCATTAGCTAACCTGATTCGAGGGCCATCAGCAGCGGCAATTAACCCAGTTGCAAGTGCCAACAAGTGAGCGTGAGAGTGAAAAATTGCATTAGTATTTCATTAGTATTTCACCGAGGACTCACACAGTGACTCGTTGCTGTTGTTAAATAAACTCAATCGAGGCATTAAATTACTGCCAGTGGCGCCAATAAGCACAAACAAACAAATAACAGCAAAGTGGCTGTGTTTGTGCCACAGTTGCTGCTGATTGAAAGTTTTGCTCTCCGAAGGATGGTGAAAAATATTTGCTTGCCATCAATAAATATGTACGCTATGCTGTGTATTGATCAAAATTGCGAGTCAACAATGCAAAGTATTTTGCTTTTGCCACGCCAAATATTTATGCAGCGCTCCTCTGGCGCTGATGTTGAAGATGCTTTGGCATCCGACAATTAATTAGCCTAATTTATAGGAGTTTGCAACAAGCCGGATAGTTTGTAGTTTATTAAAAACTTGCTCCTGCCAGTTTGGCCCACATTTGTCAATATGCTAACAAATTTATAGATACATATAGAGCGTCATAACAAAGCAAATAAAAGTACACTGTGAAATGTTGTTCAGCAACAATTATTTGTGAGTTAGCGCCAGTTGTTTGGGGGCGCCATAAATCTTGTACAGCTTTCATGGCGTCATAAATTTTAAATGCCATCAGCAGGAGCGGCGAAAAAAAAAAAAGAAAAAGGAAAAGCTCGGAAAAACAAAAGGGGAAAAGGGGGAAAGCCAAAGCGAGTTGGCTTGTCTCTGGCCCTCTGTTATTGCCGCTGCTATCCTCCTTTTGGCCAGGACAAACAATCAATTTATGCACACACACAATTTTACCCTTTTTACATACATCCATATATAGCATATATATATATATAAATTCTTATTTTCCGATGTTTTTCCGCTCATTTTTAAGTTGAGTTGCTCGGCTCGCCGTATGCAAATATTTGTTAACTCCATTTGCTCTGAATTAAATATAATTTACATGCATATTTGTTTGCCAGCCATCCAGTCGTCCTGCCTGCCCTCGTTTCACTTGAAAATCCTTTTGCCACATGCCATGTTGCATGCATCAGGGCGCATTAGCCCGTACTCTTATTCATCCCTTCGGTCATTATAATTATTGTTGACATTTCGGCTTAAAACGAGAGTGAGTCGCCGCCACAATTACACGTGCTAATGAAGTGAAATTTTTACTTTTTCGCAATTAAAAACGAATTTCGATATCGTTCCAAAACCTGGATACATGGTTATACTGGAATTCACAGATTTTTTGGCCTAAAAGAAAATTGCATTCGTCGTCTCCCTCCTAGCATGCAGTTAATTGGTTGGCAAAATGTGTTGACAGCACGAACATAGAGTTATTCAGAGCACACTCTCTGAGCTGTGAGTCATGCCAAGGATAACAGAAATTACAGGGAGGCCTTCCAATTATAACAACTTCAAAGCTAGCCAGGATTAAACTGGCCAAAAGCACGAAAGCTTAAATTTAAAATGACGTCAGTGAAGGAAAACTAAAGTGACCTTAAAAATCAAGGAGGTTTCTAAGAGGAAACTGCTTATTTTAATTATTTAACAGCTTAAAAAGTACGATTTAAGTTGTATTTTATAAGGTGTTTGTTTCTGAAAGTCCCCCAAGGATAATCTCTGTTACTATTCAAAACCAAAGTAAACACTCTGATCCTTATTTGTTCCCAACATTAAGGTTAAGCACAACAATTTGTGTTAATCAACATGGCAGCACCCGCATGGCCAGGAATAGAAAAAACATTAACATAAATTCGTTTCGAGTAATTTATTTAGTGCGACAAAAGCACTTCCTGGCTCACTAAATTGCCACACAAATCGAAACTGAATTATGGCCAGCTGCCGTTTAACCCCCGTCCAGTCCAGTCCCCCCTTTAGGAGCTCTTAACCCATGTGCACCCACTCACTGCCTGTCAGTTGCGGGCAATTTATGAAGTTGAACAATTTGCTAAACATTTTTCCCGTTTTCTCGCTTTCTTTTCCTTTTTTTTTTGCAGGGCCGCTGTAATCGTGATAAACCGCCGTGCAAATATTTTCATCCACCACAGCATCTGAAGGATCAGTTATTGATAAATGGACGCAATCATCTGGCCCTCAAGAATGCACTGATGCAACAGATGGGAATCGCGCCCGGCCAGCCGGTCATATCGGGCCAAGTGCCAGCCGTGGTAAGTTGCCTCGCTATTTCTAATACTTTAATTGAATTTTCCTACGTCCTCCCTACTTTCCCACAAAATATGAATATTTATAAGCGAACAGGAGCAGGAACTTCCACGACCATGAATATCCTAAATACCAAAACCCAGAGAGAGAGAGAGTGAAAAAAGCGAAGCAAGGAACTCAAAATGCGCGAAAATGAGCCAAGAACTGAGGGGAGGCAGTGGAATGTTTTATACATGCAAAAGGATGGGGTGGTCCCTCTGGGAGTTTATAACAAATCGAAAATTAATTCTCAAATAATTTGCGACATGGTTTTTGTGGATTTGCAGCTAAACGACAGCCATCATTAGAAGGAAAATTTTCATAAGAACCCAAAGGGTTTACGAGTGCGTGCCAAGCATAATTTGTGTTCCAAAAACCGAAAGGGTCACTCCAAAGGGCAGTGTGAGGTCTTTCCAAGGGGGTGTCAAGCCATTAGATTGGGAGCAGGAGTGAGAGGAGTGTCAGGAGTGCCAGGATTGGGTTAAGGTCATAAATAAAACAGATTTTTCAAAGAGGATTAGAGAAATGCAAAGAATACAGTCAATAATTGAGATGGAAAGATAAATAAAGGAAGATAATACAAAATATAAATATTTGTTACCTAAAAATAATATAAATATGTAAATAGAAGAAGTCCCTCTCTATCCATCTCCCAATTATATAAATTTCTTATCAAATGATCACCATTTTCCCAATTCTCCTTTCACAGGCCACAAATCCCTATCTGACTGGCATTCCGGCCAACTCGTACAGTCCGTACTACACAACGGGTCACCTGGTGCCCACCTTGCTGGGCCCTGATCCCACGGCCGTGGCCTCCCAGCTGGGACCCGTGGTGCCCCAGACAGTGCAGGTGGCCCAGCAGAAAATACCACGTTCCGACAGATTAGAGGTGAGTTCCGGCCCAATTCCTTCATTCCCCCGTTCGCGGCTGTATATCTCTATATATATATATTTATGTATCCATGGAAGTCAATTTATTGCCATTTAATTTACGCTTACGTTGTGTTTTTACTTTACTTAATATCGTTTACCTAAAAACAAAAAAACATAACAACAACAAAAAAAGAAAGAAATTCTCGTTTGTTTATGTTTCTTTTCGTGGCATGTCTTTATGTATTTATATTTCTAATTAGAATTAATCTTAAACTACGTCTGACAAGTATTGCGAACTAAAAACGAAAACGAAACAACAAATTGTACAGAGTTTTGAGTTCTCTTGAGTTTGCCAAAAAAAAAAAAAGATCGAGCTGAAATTGCGACCAAAATCAACTGTATAATTAGCGAAAAAACCAACCAGAATTGATTCGAAAACGTTTTTTTGACACACATTCGTATTTGTCTAACACCAAATTGAAATCGAAATAAATCACCAACAACTTAAACTTGATGTTCTCTTCATTTCCTCTGATTTTATAAGCTCTCTCTCTCTCGTTTGTTTTTATCTTGATAATATTATATATTCGAATTAGTAGAGATCGATCAAGGTCGCACTATATAGCGGCTTGGCCTAGCAGCTGCTTTTCAGGAGCTTATTTTTGGAAGCTTTCAAGCCCTGTAAATAGCCCAGAAAATTATCGAAAAAATTCAAGAATTCTTTGCACTGACATTTCTTATATGATTTTCTTGAAGAATAGGTATTATTTTTAGCTAAAGGGAAGCTCCCGTTTCATTCCATTCTCCAGATTCCCCCTAGAGTTGTAGTTCGACAACTTTATAAAGTCAAAGATTAGCAGTTTCAAGGATATATTTATATTCCTAGTTGTTAGTTGTTTGATTTCGAGTTCCTTTTATATCTTTCTTTTAGAGATCTTTATACCCTCTATATATATCTATCTCGATTCAGCTCAGACACCGATATACTCGCTCAACAAACAGTCCAACCCCCCGAGCTCCCTGTAAAGTCCCAGTGTTTACTCTTGATTTCGAATAATCCTTGCATTCTCGTTATGTTTGTGCTACGTGTTTTTACTCTTGTGTTTTTTCTCGTACTCAAAAGTGCACCAACCCTAAAAAATTAAAAAAAAAAATGCAAATTGAAAACTAATCGGCATGAAGCAAAAAATACACCAAAAATATAATAACAAACAAAATAAAACCGAATTCCAAGAGGCAAGTACAACCAGCAACATGTAAAAAAAAAATGACACCTAACATGCAACTGTATCGGCTCTAACCACTAAACCAAAAAAATAAATTAAAAACAAAACTTGCCTTCAATTGACTTGGAAACGAATCGAAAATATATATACATATATTTTTTGCGCAAATACTTAACTTTTCTTTTGATGACAACTAAAAAGCGAAAACCAAAAAAATAGTAAAAAAAGAAAAGAAATGAACTTGTTACTGAATATCCTTCCATTATTTCCAAAACAAACACACTCCACACACACACACATACACCTTCTCCGCCTAAACACACACACACCACACACACCTCAAACGAAACCAACCAAAAAAAAAAACCAAACCGAAAACACCACTGAAACCACTCTGAACCACAACTGCTGCCACTTTTGCTATCCGCTGCCAACGCTCAACCTCAACTGAAAACCAACAATCTGCAAATCCACCAACGATGATCGATGAACGATGATGAATATCGAATATCTATATACTATATAATGTGATGTATGATAATGACTATCCACCGATGATCGGCGTGCGTGTGTGTGTGGTTTACAAAAATACCGATGAATACCGATGAATCGCGATGATACGATCATGATCCTGGCGATGCAATTAATTAAATCCAGGTGTGCCGCGAATTCCTGCGCGGCGCCTGCAAGCGGGCGGAGTCGGAGTGCCGGTTTGCCCATCCGCAGGAGAGTGTCGCCAGGCACGACGATGGCTCCATCACGGTTTGCATGGACGCCGTGAAGGGCAGGTGCGCACGCGACCCCTGCCGCTACTTCCATCCCCCCCTGCACCTACAGGCACAATTAAAAGCGGCCCAAACACGCGCCACCGCTGTCGCTGCTGCAGCTGCGGTATGGCTATATACTATATATTTTTCTATACTTTCTCGATACCTTCTCGTTTTTCAATTATTACCCATTTTGGTTATTATTTCGATGTTTTTTTTTATTTTCTGTTCCTTCGTTTTTGAGTGCTGCCTCTTTGATTATTATTTTACTTGCAGTTTGATTTTCTCTTGATTTTCCAGCGAAAATATTTATTTTTTTTGAAGATGTTTATGCCTAAATAGCCACATTTTCACGAACTGATTTATTAGGTAAGGGAAAGGTAGTTTAACCGGATTAAGAAATGCGGCATATTAAAATTTATATATTAATATTGATAATATTAATAACAGCTCTATGAAGTTTATAGAAAATATAGGGATTTTTATAGAGAAATCTCCTCAAATATTTAAGTTACTCAAAATTAAAAGATGATGCAGAAAATTCCAAACCATTTAAAATATTTTTTTTATATTTAAAAGCATTTTAATCTCAAAATTCAATTAATTATAACTTTTAATAGTGCAAAAATAATATTGCATACTTTTAGACACCTAAAATAAAAGCTTTCAAATCTCTATTGACCTAAAGTGCCCTCAAATAATAGTTTTAAAATCTCTAGTGACTAGAAAAACTCTCAAATGATTATTTTTAAATGTATTGAAGCTTAAAAAAACGTTAAAAATATTTATTTTAAAATCTCCCGAAAGCAACTCTTAAATCAGTTCGTGTGAAACAACCGCTCACCTAGCATTTTATCGTTTTTGTGTTCTCCAATTTAACCTCAACAGAGAAATACAACACAGAATTTTACTCCTGCACTAACACGCCACACAAATAAATAAATAAACACATACTATATATAAATATATATATACTTATATAGATGTATATACTGTATATATGTAGCCAAGGATGGCCTTAGGCCAGCCAGCCCGCTTAGTTCGATCCATAGTTGAAATTAAATTTGCTTTAAATTCAACCAAAAACTCTCAAATCTCTCTCCCATTGATTTAATGATTTAAAGCAAATTTAATTAGAAGTTAATGCTGCATGCAAACAATTTAATTAACTTTATGCAAACACATACACACATACACACAAGAAATCTCTTTACAAATAACTGTTATTTCCCCCTAAGTGCCGGAAAAAAGCAACAACAATGAAAATATGTAATCGTACAAATTTGTAAAACACAAATTATGCTATTTATTTATGCCGCATATTCAATGACATTGCCAGCGGCTATGCCAATAAACGCTTAAGCGAATTCCGCTCCTCCTCATCCTAGAAACAAAAAATATAGAAAAATACAAATCAATGGACCGAATGATTCAGTCCGATGTAACGTGACACATTATGGATAATGCACTCGTAAAGTTTAGCAAACAAAACAGATCGAATAAGTGATTACTACTATTCAAAAACTAGAGGAATTTGCTATAAACTATTGATAAAATATAACAATTAAATAATTATAGAAAAGTAAAAAAGTAACTATTACAAAAGTAGTAAAAATATTTAATATTTCTAGAAATTCTCTTTTTCGTTAAGTAAACCTTAGTTGCTCTTTTAAATTAAAAGTAGCCAGGATAACGACCCATTCGAGCTTTAAATATAATATTTTGCGGGTGTGATTGAAATAAATTCAGTGGATGCATCAAATAAAATTTTATGGCTAATTGAAAATTCATTTGGCTGAACTTAATTATATTTGTCCAAGGCAAATGAGATGTTCGGCAATCGGGCAGGACACCCAGGATGCCAGGATGCCGGCTGCCATTTAGATGTTAATTTTGTTTGTAGATCAATAAATAATTATATATATTTTATAAGTATAGCGTCCAGACGGAAACCAAACAAACAGTTTTTTTTTTTTGGTCATAATCCCGAGGGAGGGAAAGAGAGAGAGAAAAGGCGAAAATATCCGGGAACATGGAAAATATGTTGAAGCTCACATAAAACACGCCATAAATGTTGATTTTCGTTGGGCCAAAATTAACATTTATTACAACGCGTTAAAACTTTGAGCACGCAGGTCGTTCAGGCGGAGGGGAAAATGCGGAGGAAAAGCCGGGAAAATCGGGCAGACACACGGCGCACATATGGCCACGTACCACGTACAGGAGAAGTGTCCTTGTGTGTGTGTCTGTATGTGTGTCTGCCGCCGTATCCTGCGTGTCCTATGCGCCGTACTTAATTCGCGACTTAATTGCTTTCTGCTGGAAATTTATTTGACGCAACAAACAACAGCAACAACAAGGACGAGGACGAGGCGGCATGGAGGAGTGATGCCGCCGCGGAGCGGAGCGGGGAGATGACACACATAATTGCAGTATAATATCGCATAAAGTGAAAAATTGTTGCAGCATTTTAGGCGTAATTCAATCGGGGCTCGCCTCTCCTCCTGATCCTCCGCGCGCGCGGAGCAAGGGCCACACGACAAACGTGATTATTGTATGAAAATGTCCTTTGATACGTTACCAAAAACTCACAGTCTGTCTCTCTCTTTCTCTCACTCTCTCTCACTCTCTCTCTCCCTCTAGAGCAGCTGATAATTGTATTTATGGGTGCTCGTTTAATGTGATTATGGCCCTGGTAAAAAAGGGAATTAAACGCTTACCTTATTGCACCTGTCTACCCTGTTGTGTGTTTGTCCTTTATTTTATATATATAACGTGCATTATTTTGATATCCCCGCAAAATGTTGTTGATATTTCACCGTCATAAAAACGATCCTTATAAGTACTTCAAAGTTATGGGTTACATATATAAATTATAATCGCGAAACAAAGACACTTCATAGCTATCATTATATTGGAGATTTATATAGTCAAAGATATAAACCGATGCAGCGCTGCTGTTTTTAAATATTTTACAACTATTTCTTTAACTTTCCCATATTCTCCTATATCAAGTAGACTTGTTAAAAGTTATTAAATAATATATATATTTTCTGCTATATCCTGTATATATTTAATATAAATCAAGACCCGCATGCGAAGTGTAGAGTTTTTCTGATAAATCTCTACACTTTGATTGTTCTCCCCTGACTTGAAGGATCTCTCCCATATCTTACCCTCAACTTGTAAACACCATAAACCCCCGCATAATGTTAGCTGATTTTACCCAACTTATAATCGAGTTATATACCTTGTTATCTCTATATATACTATATACCATGTAATCGACAGACGAAACCACACACACACCACAAAAACAGACCAAACACACAAAACTTTGCCTTTGCATACATTTCTGTCCGATTTTCCCCACATATAATTTCCCTGAGTTCCTGTTTGATAAGCGTTTAAGTTCTGTTTATTATGATTGCTGTTTGGCATTCTGGGTCACCGCAAAAAAAAAAATACAAAATAAAAGGAAAATCAAAACGTTCCCATATGTCAGCCGTCGGAAAGGAGAGAGAAAAAAAAGGGACTTCGATGTGTGTAGTTCGACTGCCAAATATGCCACCTGCCGCATCGAAGGACCTGGGGACGACCCCACAAAACTATAATCCCGGCATGTAAGCGTGACAGGAGCCGCATCTCGTCCTTCCCGGAAGAAAAAAGCCCAGAGGAAAAGTGAAAAGCGACGGGGTGCACACACGCCAGGAGTCCTGGTTACGTTTTCTTTTTCTATTTTTTTTTTTTTTTACCACCGAACTGACCGAAAATGTAAATGTCAACCTGTACAGGACACGGATACGAATACGGACACGGACACCGAAACGGACACGAACGACATGGATTAGTCGGGGCCGGATAACGTTTGAACCGGAAAATTAACTAAAAGCAGAGATTTCCATGCCAATGAATTGTCCGCCGGAGAGAGAGAGAGACTCCGCAGACCGCCTGGTTTTTTATGGACTCGGTGCCCCAGGACACACACACACACAGGGCCATATATGCCACACCACACCCCACACCCCACGAAGTTGTCGCGCCCAAGCGAATTAATCCATTTGTAGCATTCATTGCCAGTGACACTAGCCCAGAAAAAGGCAGGCTGGCTGACAAAAAAAAAATGTACCCAGAGGAGAAGCGAAAAAGAGATGATGACCCCCTTTTTGCATCTCGCCGTCGCCGCCGCCCATTTAAATGCAAATTTGTGCACTCTTTCGTGTGACCTGCCCCCCAATTCCTTTTTTTTTGCCAGTGTTATGTTTTGGTTTATCTTTATTTTGTGGTTCTTGGTTATTAGGCGCACATGGGGCCCAGTTGTCTCATGGAAAATGGGGTAAAAGCAGCGCCCAATTGCGGTGTTAAACGCATTAGCATTGAGCTCTGCCCCGAGAATTTACGACTACGAAAATTGGGGTCGCAACTTTGCCAGGGGATTTGAAGCTGTACATGATTTTGGGTTTTAAGCCTACAAAATGTAAGTGGGTCAGAAACTATATCATTTCGTTAGTTTTTGAGTTTTTTTATAGTTTATATAAAATATATATTCATACAGCAGCAACGATGCATCGGTAGGTATATCGATACATACTATATATTCCAGTTACCCGACAAGTCCTCGAATGCGAATGTGTCAAGTCAAAATAAGCGAATCAAGTCTGAGTAAAGAGTTGGAAAAATATCGATTAATATCGAAAATCGTTGAAAATTATCGAACGTTGGGAATTAGAGTCGATTTTTGCATTCTAAATTATCAGAAACTTTGATTATGTTTAACGTTTTCGCAATATATCGATCTTAATCAGCTAAAAATCGATATTTGCTTTACAAAATATTAAACGCCTCGATAAAATACCATCGATATTTTCGATATTTTTCCACCTCAAGTTCTTTGGTTTACCAAATGATTTTTCTGGCAACTTAAAAGTCTGTAAAACCCACTGAAAGAAACTCCTAAGTTAGTTTATAAGCCGAAAGTATAAGTTATTTAGAAAATAAGAAAAGAAAACATGGCTTTTACACTTTGCTGGCTTTCGCAAGCTTTTTTTTCTTAAAAAAACAATTCTCCAACAAAGGCTTTCCACTCACACGAAAAGGAAAAACTAACATGATTTTATGCTTCTTTCCAATAAAAAAAAAAAAAAAACTAAAAACCCCAAACGAATATTATTAATCGTAACATTTAGCTGGTATTTTTCTAACGTTTATTTAAGACTCTTCTTCTCGTGCAATATCAAATGGAAATCGTGTTTATTTGGATTACCGTTGATTTCTACTTGATTTGTCCATATTTACTCTCTGTCTATCTCTTCCTCTCTACGAATATAATCTCTATATATACGTACAATTTGATTTATTCTATTTATTTACTTATCGATATCAAAACACTTCCGTACTCTTCTACTATTATGTATTTTTCATCTGTTCGCCTGTGCCAACAACAACAACAACTACAACAACACACACACCACACACAACCAAAAACACACACACACTTGTAACTGCTTCTACGATGGATGGTATCGACACAACACACCCACACACATAAATATGCACAATATACGAACACGAAACTACAACAAAAAATCACACTTTTGAAACAATTCAAACAAAAATTTCCCACCTGGCGAAAAAAAAATAAAACATAAAAATACAAATTGGACACAATACTTAATAATTCATGGAAACAAAAAAAAAATTGTAAACAAAAAAAAAACATATCAACACCACTGCCGCTTGAATAATTCAAATTGGAATCCCTCAAATA
Source organism: Drosophila punjabiensis (assembly GCA_008042585.1). Classification (NCBI taxonomy): domain Eukaryota; kingdom Metazoa; phylum Arthropoda; class Insecta; order Diptera; family Drosophilidae; genus Drosophila; species Drosophila punjabiensis. Next base: position 60,737 of record VNJR01004795.1, on the reverse strand, counting down.
TTTAATGGACGCATCATTTAAATGCTTGTATATTTTAATTATTTGTTGCATATTTATGACATCTGCTCTCTTTCCCTGGAAAATCCCTGTTTAATTGGAATTGGAATTAAAAATATATTTTTTAAATTTAAATTAACAAAACATTCCACCAAAATCTTCGAATTTTTATATATGATTTAAACTCAAAACCTAAATTTATTGTAATCGATTTTCCTCAAAATTCTTGGTATATTTTACAAATTTTAAAATTTATATTTTGCACAAAAATATTAAAAATTATGACAATACAAAAACACTTGACATGACACTACACACACACACAGACCTCACCTGTTACGGCACACCATCACCAGCAACAACAACAATTGCAACACCAGCTGAACAACATCAACAACAACAGCAACGCTGGCGCAGCAGCAACATCGACAACAGCAACAACAACCACAAACAACGCCGCTGCCGCTGCCGCCGCCGCTGCTGCAGCCGCTGCCGCCGCTGTAATGGGCCATCACACACTGGAAGTGGGCAAGAAGCGGGCGGCGGACACAACCGACATGTTCCCACTGGTATTTTTTTTCATTTCCTTTTCGTTTTTCGATTATCGAATTGTGAATTTCGTTATTGTTTTTTTTGTTTTCGAAATTTTGTGTTTTTCTGTATTTTTTTCTAACTTGTTTACCATTTGTTGATTTACCTTTGTTTATTTGACAACAGTTAAATTACATAACACGCTTTTGTTGATTGTTGAAAAGAGTTTTGCATTTTTTGTTGCATGCTTTTAGGCGGGCTAAGAAATTCTTCACAGGAATTTGCTATAAATTATAGCGTAGTTTAAGTAAAAGTTTTACTATAAGAATATGAGTGTTTTGGGTGTAGTTAAAAGGTAAATAAATTAACAGCTGTGACACAGAAATTGCTATACAATAATTAGGAAGCCAATTTGAAGGTTTTTGAAGGCTATAAAATATTTGTAGCATACTTATGAACACACTTGCCATTGATTTCAATTCCTTAGCAATTTCTGTGCCGCCCCTGTAAAGCTTTAAAATAACAATATAACTTTTCACTACACCAAAAGCATAAATAACTGACAACCTGCTAGCTCTTCGTAATTACCACTTAAATTATGAACAATCCCAACATGTCCTTATTCCGCCGTCAAAGGAAATGCTTTCAACTTTCACCTAACCACAGAACATCGGGGGCGGCGCACCTTGTCTGTTATTCAGTCACTCAATCACTCACTCACTCACTTACTCACTCACCTCCCACTCAATCACTCAATCATCCGCCCGCCCACTCAGTTAGTCAGTCGCATGCACATCAAAGTGCCATCAATTAACGTTTATTATCCGGGATGCAACCCCCGGCATTTAATTTACAAAATGAAGTCATTATCCGATATATCAAAAGCGCAAACACTCGCACAGCCACACTAATCAAAGCACACACATACGTACTCCTTGCACACACACAGACACACCTGGCACACTCACACACACCTCGCACACTCACACACACACTTTTCGCAACGGCAAGAGCCAGTTTAACCAATTACACGTGGCATATGATAAATCACAATCACAACACGAGCGAGCACATTGCCCGCCCTGCCAGGTGTTAATTAAAATGATTTAACCGATAATTGCCAAGGCTGTAGCCGTAGCTATGTAACTATGTATCTCAGTATCTCAGTATCTGTATCCGTAACCGTCAGTTGTACCTTTTGGCGGCGGAGGTAACTATAAGTTTCTTTCTTTCGCTTCTGCCTCTGCTGATTGCATTTCGCGAGCTTAATTGTTTAAGTGCTTTTCCTGGTTAATTAGCTGAACACGCACCATGCAGCCGACTTTGTTATTATCCCGCTCCGTTTTTCGTTTTCCGTACATCGTACATCACATTACATCACCCCCACACATACATACACTAGGACTAAGTATCTTGTGTACTGTAACCCCAACTCCGTTTATGTATATATGTATCTGAATAATTTGCCATAATGCCACTCTGTACTGTGCCCAGGATATATCCACTAATTTCATTTGTGTTCTTCTCTCCTCTTCATTTGCTCTCTTCGATTCCATAAACTCTTGCGTTCGTTTCAAAACTCCACCCTCTACTACTCACTGTTTTCTGAATCAAATCGAATCGAAATCGAATCGATCAATAATAACTGCGAACTGTGTGTGCTAATCCCGATCAATCAAACAATGATAACCCCCAACAACAATCAACAATCAACAACAAATCATACACTAACTGCATAATCAACAACAACAATCGATAAATGCCAAAAAAGATGGATGTTAAAACGGTTGGTTCATTTTACTATGAAAACTTCGTAAGTACTCCAAACTGAATGACAATCGCCACCTACAGTAGTCCGCCAACTATATATAAACTATATATATATACACCATAAAGACTACTGCCTGAATATCCATAACTTGCGATTACATGCTACTAACCAAGCCAGGAATGCATGCATTCAAAATCAACCGAATTCAATCGATAAATCGATAAATACGCTTACTATATATGAGACACGATAATAAATTAAATTGATCAATCGAAAAATAAATCAAATTTGGCAAGCAAACAAAGATGCTTCGAAAGGGGAAACAAGTTTTGCAACAAATTTTTAAAGCTTCTATGCACACACTCATAAAACATTAAATTTGATCGGATAAAAATCACAAAAAATACAAAATATATATCCAATAGAAATATATCCACCATCTAGATGTTAAATGCCAAGCTTTTACCACTTCTTCCACCGAACTGCACGCACCTTCGATTCCATTTCGTTGCCAACTATATAGTACTCCGCCTAAGTTTAGATTTCCCTTTCGATTTCCGTTTGGATTCAGTTTGAATAACTATTTTGTTGTGATATTTCGTATGATTTTTGGTAATTCTCACCCAGAAAAATGAGAAAACGAATAGAAATTGGCCGAAAAAAAAAGAAAGCAAAGCGCAAAAAAAATAAGAAACTCAAAATTAACTAAAAAAAGCAAGCTCGTTTGTAAGCAATTGTTTATTATATAATGTATATGGTTAACAGTAGACTTTAAGCGGGAAATAAGCTAAACACTATATTAAAAATTTAACTAATTTTACGACTCTATTCTTCTTGTGTTTCTTCCGGAAATAAAGCAATTCTCTGGCATGGTTCCGTTCAAACGTCCAGCTGCCGAAAAGTCTGGCATTCCAGTTTATCAGCCCGGTGCGACCGCCTATCAGCAGTTAATGCAGCCCTATGTGCCAGTCTCATGTGAGTATCCCCAACAACAACAACAACCACAACAACAACAACAACAACTACATCAACAACAACTACTACTACAACAACAACAACAACAAGTACTACAATTAAGTAGCGCCATAACAACAACAACTACAACAGCAACAGCCAGTAATAATATGATTAATAATATTAATAATAAAAGTACCATAAACGCTGTAATTGCTAATAATACCAATATAATACCATTATCATCATCGACAACAACAACAGCAGCAACAACATCAGCATTATCATCTGCTATAGCAAGTACTAATAACAATGAGAGTGATCAGGATCACGATCAAGATAACCACCAAGATGATGGCGATCAGAATACCGATCAGTCAGGTCCTGTGGCCACCTCTGTCGCCCCTGTCGATGGGGAGTCGCCCAGCGATAATGCGGATCAAGACAGTGACCAGAATCAGAATCTGAATCAGAATCCGAATCCGAATCCAAGTCCCCCAATAACTGATTGTAATGAAACAACACGAACAATCACACCAATAACCACAGACACGGCAACAGTAGCATCAACAGCAGCAGCAGGTGCAGCACAAGACCCCAGTGTTCCTGCCGCCTCGGTCACGCCACCGAATGAGGCAACATCGCCACACCCGAATTCGGAGGCAACCCCCTCCGTCCCTACTGCCGATAGCCTTCTGCCTTTGCCCAATGGCAATGACAATAACAATTACTTGTCCTATATCAATAACAATCTGACCAATGGCCAGCTCAAGTCGGCCCATTCCGACGAGGCTAATGGCGATGCAGACAGCATCAGCATCAGCAGCAGCAGCAACCCGGCAGCAGCAGCAGCAGCAGTCAGTCGGGGTTACAGCAAGCATAATGGGGAGACCTCCTACCAGCGCTACTCGGTGAATGGTCATAGCACCGGCATCCTACCCACGCCCACTACCTCTGCTCCGGCAGTTTCCTACCAAAACCAGGCCCAGCTTCAGGCTCAGGTCCAGGCCCAGGCCCAGGTTCAAGCTCAGGCCCAGGCTCAGGCACAAGCGCAGGCTCAAGCTCAAGCTCAGGTCAACATGCAGCGTATTAACTACGCCTATAGCTATGGCAACCTATATAATCCCTATGGCGGTGTAACCTCCTCCATGGTGAGCCTCACCAGCTCCAGTCCCTCCTATGCCCAGGCCCAGATCCAACAGCAGCAGCAGCAGCAACAACAGCAGCAGGTGCAACAGCAGCAGCAACAGGTGCAGGCTCAGGTCCAGGCCCAGGCTCAGGCCGCGTATGCCCAACAAGCCTATGCTGCCTATGCTGCGGCTGCGGGTTTGGCTCCCCAAGCCACTGCTGGTGCCAGTGGTTACTACACCGATCCCGCTGCCCTGGCCAAGGAAGTGGCCCAGAAGAACTATGCCCTCAAAGTGGCTAGTGCGGCCTCCAAGCCGGGAGCCTCTTCGGCGGCGGCTGCCTACACGGGCCTGACCCTGAACAAGAGCTATGTGGCCGCAGCAGCGGGTCCGCAGCCAGTTCAGGCACCTCAGCAGCAGGCAGTGTCCATGGCAACCCTGATCCAAATGCAGGCTCAGGCGCAGGCCCAGGCTCAAGCTCAAGCCCAGGCCCAGGCCCAAGCCCAAGCCCAAGCTCAGTTGCGTCAAATGACCAGCTCCGGACTGTCCACACCCGTGCCTGGAACTCCTGTTCGCACGCCAGCCGCTGGAGCCACCTCAGTCAGTCAGTATCAGTCTGCTGCCCTGCTGAGGGCACCCTCGTCCATGCCATATGCCCAGGCCCAGGGCTACTTCTATCCGGGAATGATGCCCACGGCGGCCTATGCCATGCCACCGACTCAGGCTGCGGCAGCACAGCAATATGCAGCAGCTGCTGCGGCCGCTGCAGCAGCAGCCGCCCAAGGAGGCAGTCAGGGCAGTGCCATGGTCCTGAATCCCTACAAGAAGATGAAGACCTCCTAGGAAGCATCCTGGTAGGATAGGCCCGCAAAACAATTGTACTTAAGACACCAAAACCATCCACAGATGGTAAAGTCACACTTAATTAGATTTTTTAGGGTTTAACAAATCGAAGAAGACGAAAGATTATGTGCCTCAGTTTTTCTCGGAAAAGGTAGATAGTTTCTACTATATAGAACCACAACGGAGAAAAGTGTTTTTAGATCTTAGTTGTACCATAGGCCTCATAGCGTTAGGAACGTACGAAACCAACCATGACACGATAACTACGGGATCGAAGATCCTTGCAATAAGCTGCTAACAAATACTAACCACAAATGCCCCAAACTTGCTGACGAACCGAACCGAGAGAATCGATGATAGTTTTTTGCCATTAAGTTATTCGACAAACGAAACATAACCTCACTGTGACTCAAAAGTGTTGCCATTTTCGCACGAGAAACGAAACGAGAAGAAACGAAGCTTTCAAAGCGCACGCGAAGGGAAGAGAAGAGAAGCAGATGTTAGCTGTTAGTACTACTTAAGTTCCTTTTTTCGGATAGCACTTAGTCAAGTCTAGTTTATAGCGATCGATAAATTATTGACGAGGGCGGGAACAGCGGGAGCCGAAGACACAACGAAGAACTGTGATAGGGAATAAGCTTTTTGCGAACGAAACGATGATGCTGGGTACAGTTGTGTATGCTAGCTTGCTGCCTGCATATGCTTGTCTGCCATATCGCCGTCCCTGTTCCCCGAAACTTGCGGCACGGTCCGCATAGCCGTCTCTCTCTCTCGCTCCCGCTCATCATCCATTTTTCCGCGCTCTCTCTATCTGTGTCTCTCTCTCTTTGTATAACACTATCGCTGTCTCTGTTTCCTAAACCTAGCTAGCTAGCTAGCGTGAATGCTGTTGTAATTGTTTAAAAAATTGTTGAGCAACGAGAAATGCGTAACGAATATTGTCTAGTTTATATAGAATACTTATACGATATACATATTACATATATATACCTAGCTGTACGTGCTGTATGCTGCTACCCCATAAACGATATACGATATATACACACCCACACACACACACTATGTACTCTAACACACGCTCATCCTACACACACCCCGCCTCCAGAGAAAAGGCATAAACATGACCAGGATCGATCTGTAAATCGTTTGTCTAGCTTACTAATCAGATATATTACAGTACAGTCACCACTCACGATCACGTCTCTCTCTATCCGTTTCACTCTAACACACTCAAGACACCCAAAACACCCAAACACCCAAACACCCGTACACCTGTTCAGACTGTTAAGCCAGCTAAATTGATTTATGTTAATCTTCTGTTATCTCGAGATTTGACCCTTAATGTGTTGACCAGAACTATGTAAAACCTCTTGATTTTTAACGACTCTCTCTCTCTGTCTATATCTATCTATCTTCATCTGTCACCCGAATCTATCCCGCCTATCCACACCCCTTCAATGTATTATAAATTGTTTCCTTTTTGTAACCGAAATGTTAAGCAAAGAATAAAATCATTGACAAAGCAGAACTAAGTTTTTAATGTTAGATCTCGTGTGATTATCATCCGTTTTTTCCTTACGTTCTTTTCTATGTATTTCTTACGTTGATATTTATATACTTATATATACGTTTTATGTACTTATAAACCAAGTTTTTAGTGTAGTTTATTATATATAATTTTTGGACGTGTGTTCCCTGTTTTAAATGATATATTTATGATTGCGAAGGAAGCAACCGGAGATAAAATTTTTGCCACTGACTTGCGCACCTTAAGTTATTAGAGTCCCCCTGCCCGCCCGCCTACCCGCCACCCGCCTACACCCCGCACCCGCAAAAATACCTCCACATCCGAGAACATCCTATACATCATACATTACTATTCGATATATATGATAATCTCTGTAAAATTGTTTTTAATTAAAGTACTTCTAATGTTTTACAACAATTTGATGTTTGCCACTAATTCTTATCCTAATTCTAATTCTAAAATTCTAATCCTAATTCTAGTTTAGTTTCGATAGTTTTTATTAATGTTTTATTTGAAATACCGTGTGTTTATCTAAATATATAGTTTACGAACAAACAAATATATATATCTTATTGTGTGTTGGTATTTTACTTTATTTGATTTACTTATTTCTCGGTATTCACCCGATACTCGTTTTCTGTTGTGCCGCTTTCACATCTCACTCCCGATCTAAATGTACACTCCCTTGATATCTAGACATATCAGATCCCGATCCGCCGAACACCAGCATTGCCGAGCGCTTTTGGGCAGAGCACACACACACTATCTCTTGATCCCTGAATCCTTGTCCTTGAATCTTATTATTTGACTCCCGCTATCTCTCTCTCACATCCACACGGAAACACTCACATAATCGTAGGACTGCCTGACTTACACTATATACTATATATCCTCCAATCCGCTTCCCTCACTTGCTTCTTCCCAGAAGGGGAATCGGATCCTTACCCCTTTCCAAATGATATTAGCGCCATCTCATCCTATATATGTTTTAGCTCTTAGAATATAATGGCAAGCAAAATGAGTACGCTAACGGTAGAGAATTAGTTGTAAAATCCTGAATATACTATTTATCTAAACATAAACCTACTATATACATACGCCTATGGCCAGCTAATGCTTGGCTTACTCTATATACTCGATAAGAAAGATGCTTACTAAACATGCAGCGACTTGACTGCGGCAAACGAATACAATATTGAATCAACATATATAAGCTAATCCAGATAAAAGTATACCTACTATATCCATCATACATATATATCTCAATGTCTTGCCTAAAAGTATGTGTCGTATGGTTACTTCTTTTTCGTTAACAATTGTAGAACTGTTGCCGTTGGCCATAATTTTCAGCAAAACGAAAACTCTGCGAAAATGTTTAGAAAACGCTCTCGAACTAAGAACTAAAGCAAACTAAAACCAAAGAAATATATTAAAACCAAAACACTCACCACTGCATGGCGCCAAGATATAACCAACTTGCATATTTCCAAACTACGAGCTCATATCTTTTATTCCGCTTCTTTTCCAACTTTGCAATGCACCAGAAAAAAACAGAAGAAACACAGCAACAAACAGACAGAACAGAACCATATGTTAACAAAAGAATGCAATAATAATAATAATAGCAATGAATTGTCAGTTGACACTTTAGGATAACACATTGACGATGAGTTAGGCTGATTTTCAATGTACCAAATAAGATGAAAACCAAAGAAAGAGTTAATATATGAATATGAAACCACTTAGAGAACCACACTCAGTCTCCAGCCTTCTTCAAGATACATAGATAGAAGTACAGTACCGTCCAATAGAAGTCTTAGTTTAGTGGAATCCACCTAGTTGCCTCCTTTTGATTTGTAGCCTTCAACCGGAACTCAAATCACACGAAACCGTTACACACGTTACACTGAGAGAAAAGAAATATAGGCTCTCATTAGCTATTCATTCTCCCATCGACAAGAAAGTGAGCGAAAAAGTATGGCAACTCGATTGCATGTCAAAGATGAGAATTACAGAGCAAGCAAAAAATGAAAAAATAAATATCGAAGAAGGAAATAATTCATAACATTTAAATATATGCATATTTATGCCGAAGTACACACACACAAAAACACACATCTATACACAAGCAAAAACACTAATGAATATGTTATATCTGTGCTAACATTAGTCGTATTATTATTATTATTATAAAGACAAACAAATTATATTGAAATTATATTATATACGTTTTATTGTAAAAACCGTAAAACAAGTTGTTGGCTTCTTTACTCGAACCTTGGAAAGTGATCGAACCGAAACTAACATTCTCTCTTTCTCACCCACTACTAATCCATAAACAACAGTTTGCTGTGCGTTGTCTCTTTCTCTCTCTCTCTCTCTCTATTTCTCTCTATTTGTTGGCTGTTTCGATTAACGATTTACGATTTACGATTATTTCGATTTGTGTTTAGTTTGGTGTATTTATGATTTTACGCATCAGTTGGTATACTCATTTTGCTGAAAATTTAAGTTAAGACAAGCTTCCTCGATACCGTTATCGATATCGATATCGATATATTTTTACTTAAGCGCTTCTTTTTAATTAACGAACCTCGGTGGTAACTGTCTAGGCGTACGTAAAACTCAATGTGCTCTCTGCTCGACTAAAAGAAAACCCTTTTGATTTCCTCACACACACACACACACCCACCCGACACACTCACACACCCACCGTACACCTGATTTTCTTTGGTAGAACTCTCGATATACACACCTGGCTTGCTGGATGATCCAGAGAAACATTAACGTATTGTTTGACTAAAGCTGTTCTTGTGTATGGAATTTAATTATATATTATAATATACGTCAATATCCAATATACTCACTAGAGTTAAGCGCTTTTTGTAATGTTATCAAAGAAAATGCTTCGAATCATTTTTAGTTTTTGCCAAACATTTTGCTATACTTTAATCTAAGACTCTCTCTTACAAGCAAGCAACTTTATGTCTCTATCTTCTAGATGTAACTCTCACAGACTCAAGATTTTCGACTTACCTTAACTCTACCCCTAGCATGATATATTTTTAAAAATCTTTAAAAGATCTTCACACAACTTGAGGCTTTTCTTTGAGTTCATTACAAAAAGCGTTGGGAGCGCTGCCAAAGAAACCAGTGACAATGCCGTCTCTTTCGAGCATACTCTACCTACCTCACTCTTACTCATTTGCTCGTCGAAAGCGCTCGTCTTTCTCTAATTATCGGAGAACTTATCGGGGGAAGTACGCTTAGGAATCGACAAATTTTGGGGAGAAATGTACGGTATGGCAATGAATATTGGTCATAGAAAATTATAAAAATTTAAAAAATCATTGAACATTTTTAAGTTCTAGTAATTTCAATTAAGTTCGATTTATCGATTATTTTATCAAGAAATCTACATATATCGATATTTACTGCCATCCCTAAGTACCTTTTGCTGTTCGACCCGATTTCATGTAATTTACTTTTAAGTTTACCTAAGTTTAGTTGGACTTTTTTGCGTTTTCCGTTGATTTTCCTATCGTTGTACATGATATTTTTCGTTGAGATCCTTTCGATTGGACCGTAATTTGTAATTTTTCAGCATGTGCTCAATGAAACAGAAACTTTTTGTAGCAAGTATTCCGATATGACTATTGAGTATGAAATATCACGCAGTGACGTTGCAAGTGGCTGTCTCTTTCTACCCTCTATATATACGTATCTCTCTCTCGCAATCGCTCTCGCTCGCTCTGTCGAGACCGATAACCGATATTACTACTACTACTACTACTCGTACATTGCGTTTGTTCACATATACAACATACTCGTATATAACTCGTGTATGGCTTCTGAGGCATGATATGGTATGATGGTAAAGCTATATGAAAGCACTTCTAAGGTAAGCTGGTGCACCGCCCCCCTCAAAAAAAAAAAAGAGAAAAAAAAACCAAGCTTTTGTTTATTGCCCTCCAAAAAAATAACGGTATTCTTATGATACAATATACGATAACTGATACCTTGCTATATAGATGCTAAGTATGTCACCATTTTCTTTATACATCTTATCTTTTCGTCGTAGAAATGTTTGTCCTTTACCAGCTTTGATTGGAGGAGCTAAGGGAGATCGGAGATCGTAATCTTCAAAATTTCGCAATTAATTTAACTTTAAGTTTTTTATCGATCCTACATCCGATCTGCTTAGCTCCCTGATCCACACATACATTATACAATACACTTGTTGGCCAGAAAATGTTATTAACATGTGACTTCTGTTTTTGTTTCTTTTCAAACCAACGTTTTTTTCTTTCTTTTTTCGTAACAGCAGGATATCAGAAAAGATACGCAAAATGTAAAATGTTTGACTGTTTGCTGAAACATAAAGGAGACTGATATCTCCCCACACACACCTTACACACAATATTTAACCAACACACACCACATACACATTAATATAAAACACACACACATTTAGTTAGCCAAAATCCGTAGTTGCCAGAGAAGCTTTCTAGGTGAAGTTTGCTTTTGAAGCCATCGCTTGAGAACGAGAACATCTAGTGCCAATATAGAATACTGCTTCCAGAACTGGATAATCCAGAAGCTATATAGTCCAGAGCCACACACACACCACACACACAAAACACACACATCCAAAACCAAACACACAACAAGGCAAACTGGTAAACCCAAAGATCTTAGTGAAAGTTTTCTTGCGTTACTTTTCCCCCTTTGAAATTTTATCTAAGCCACCGTCCGCTCGCCCCCTACATGTATTTTTCCAATCTACCATTATATTTGATTGACTTTTGCAGGCTTGTTTGTGTATATGTATGTACATGTAGTAAGTATTTGCCTTTGTTTCTGTGTGATGATGATGATAATGAAGATGATGTCCTGTGAGGAGCGATTGTCCCTGCTTGATAACCGAACCGAGCTTACCCTGCCTTGCCCTCTGATTTATTTTCCTCTCATTTCCAGCATTTACGGCTGCCGCAGTAACAAGTTTGAAATGCGCTTCGAAATGCAATTACTATATAATACTATATATTCTATATATAGCTGCTGCCCAATGTGTTTTAATTTGTTTATTAATTTGTTTACTCATCGTTTATACTTTTTTCTTTCTGCTTTTTCAGTTTCCGCTTGCCATGGGCTTAGGCCTGCGCTTGAATGCTGTTTATATATATATAAATTTTAGTTAAAGCCTTAAAACCCCCTTTTATTTGCAGCGTCGACTAACCCAACAAAAAATCCCCAAAACCGAAACCCGAAACCCGAAAAAGTATGCTACAGTTTTATAATTTGCTAATTTGCCTGCCGCGCTGCCGCCGCCGCCATCGAGCTTATAAAACCCCCGAAAAAAAAAACAAAAAACAAAACCCCAGACCGAACCGAACTGAACCCGACTAATCTACGATAGTTTTAAGTGCGTTTTGCCTTTTTGCATATGCGAACAACAACCGCCAGGACGAGTGGAGAAAAAAAAAGAGTAAACTTTTCCGCCAGCAACAAGTTAATTACACAACCGGCCAAAAGGGGGGGACCTGGGTGCGGGGGGGACTGAAAGCCGTAATTACAACACGAAAACATTGTTATTTTAATGGGGGAGGCGTGGTGTCACACATTTACATTTATTAACTCGTGTCCTTTGGGGCCCAGGCCCAGGCACAGGCGGCGCCCAAACTTTTATTTCCTTCCCAAACCTTTGCCACTGCGTTCGGCGCTGTTTTTTATTTTTCATTTTCGTTGTCCGAGGCTTTTTCAACTCTATTTGCATAATTCGAAATCAAGGCGAAAATTACGGACAGTCAACGAGGTGGAAAGTTGGTTTTGGTACACAAAAAAGTTTGTTTTTCGCATATGCAGCTTACGCTTAGCTTTTAAGTCTCTTTCTATCTCATTTTTACTGCAAACTAATTAATTTTCATTTATCTTCAGTGGATTTTAACGAAAACAAATAATTATTTCCTCTAATTTTTTCTACCTTTTTTTCCACATGCTAACACACACAAACAACTCAACAACAATCTATGAAATAATGTTAAAAACATGAAAACAATGTTCTCTCACCATATTTGCATGCAATATATATATATATATATAAACTGATATATATTTAATTTATGAATAACAAACATCACGCACGGATTTGGATCAAAAAACAAACGCTGCATGGAAAACCAACAAAAATCGAAATTAAAACAATTATGCATATATTTGATTTCTGTGTCCATATTTATATATTTTTCATTCTTATCACCCCAACCACACGCTCTCACTTTAAACACTATATTCATAAATATATTTTCTGTACAAATATTTAACGCAATGCATGATTTTGTTGGCTTTTTTTCGGCCGCGATTAGCGAGTCCGAAAATTCCCCTGAACGCCTCCTGTGTCATCTACACGGACGCCAGCGGACAGGTACAGTCTGACCTGCCTATAAGCGTTCAGTCCCGCATGGCCTTCTCCCTATATAACTATAAGTTTAAATTATTTTTAAACCCTGACTGGAAATAAAACACAACGTAGCAGCAAGTACTCGTGTTAGGCGAGAGAGATGATGGGTTAATTGTACGCCCCGAAAAGGTGGGTGGGAATCCCCGTGGCCCATTTCAGTTAATCAAATTAAATGCCTGGCCGCTCCTCAGACTCAGCTCAGCTCAGCTCAGCTCAGTTCAGTTCAGTTCAGGTCAGGAATCGTCAGCGAGCAAACAGGCAAATAAACAAACAAACTGGGCCAAAGGCGTGGCCGAGACGGTGATGTCAGGAGGAGCTCTGAGCCGTGAGACATGAGACATGAGAGCTGGACACACCTCGGGGTGTCATAGCTGTTAGCAGTTGTTTGTTAACCACACACACTCACAAACGCCCACACAACTCATCGCCACCCACACCTATACAGAATTCTAGAGATGTCACCTTATATATAAACTCTGTGTATTCCCTCTCTCTCTCTCTCTACATATATATATATTTCGATATCGTGTAGCCCAACCGGAGCGGGGCCTCTTGTACACTCAGTGTCCGATGCTAGTGAACGGCACCTTTTACATAATTAGGTAATTAGGACACTCCCACTCTCTTAATCCTCGATAATAATTCCCCGGCGAAGCTTTCATGGCCGATCTTTTGTGTGCTTAGCTTTTGCCCTGGCTTCCAGCTTTTCGTGTGCTTCAGTTTAGCGAGCTTAAGCTTTTCGGCAGCTTTTGATTTCCCCCCCTCTCTCTCTCTCTCTCTCTCTCTCTTTCGTTGTCGCACCGAAACGAGGCCTCTCGCCACCCTCCGATCTGATAACAATGATGATGATGGTAAAAAGTATTAACCCCACCTTTTACGATCTCTCTTTCTCTTCTCTCTCTCTTCTCTTTTCTTATATTTCTAGTGCCGCCTATTAGGATATGTAATTGTTACCGCCTAGTACAGCCCCAATAGAACCTAAGAAAAAGCAATCAGATCGATCAGATCAGAGATCATTTTTGAGTTGAGTTCAAGCACAGAGATACGAGTGAGTCCTTCCCCAGATAGCTATAGCTGGCTCCTTCAGGCGCTTCGCTTTCGAAGCTTTCTTTTTGGTTAGCTTTCTTGGCCCAGATTCTTCAGTTTGAGTTTTCAGAGCGAATACTTGCTGCTTGCGCGGTGTGTTTTATTTCGTGGCAAACTTTTTATAAACTTTATTTCTAAGCTAATGTTTGAGTTCCTCCACAAAACACACACACACATACGATATATATGATGTATATCCCTGAACCAGAGATCCCCTCAAGAGACAAAGACAGAGATTCAGTGCTCGTTTTTATCGTTTCATTTGCCAAAACTCGCCATATACTACCTTATGATTTACACTCTTCCGCCTTGTTTTAGATTGTCTAAGTCAGGGAGAAAACAACTTAGCTTAGCATACGAGTATCTATATATTTAAAAATGTATCATGTGAAACCGATAAGAAGACATACCTACTACCTATACCAACATATATCTCTAGTTAGCTCTATTAACTACGACTAACATCTGGAACTCCACCAACAAACATCAAGCAATTGTAATACCGAAACCGAAACCGTATTTATTCTAACCAACCATTAACCATTCTAGTGAACCATTTCGATATTATAAGAGATATAACTAATTTGTGCTCTTTTTCTTTTCTTTTTTCTGCTCTTCTCTTTTTTTCGAAACTGAAAACCGATGAAATATATACATATATATTTATCAATAAATATATATATCTAAAAATATACCAACTCCCCCCGAATCACACACACAAAAACCTACATACTCTTTATGATTTCCTGAATTGGTTTCCGTTTGCATCCCGCCATATCCGAAAAAATACCTGAAAAATATATCTGAAAACACACACAACAACAACCAAAAAACAAAAAACTCATGCCCAATCTATATAGTTACTGGACACCCTCCCGGTGTGCCAAGATTTTAATAGATCTATGTGCAGTCGGTTAAATTGTAGATTCGTTCATTTAACTGAAGGTAAGTGCATGTGCCTAAGTTCTTCCTTTCCCTCAGTTTCACCCCCTACTACTATCTATCTCTATTTCTCGCTATACAATCCCCACCTCCCTTCTCCCGCTCTCTTGGGTTTAGTTCCACATTCTATAACTTGAAACTTGACGCTTTTAGTGCTTTCTCCTCCTAGACACTGTTGAGATGATTTCCGATTTAAGCCTAAGTTGTAGTTAGGAGAACACAACCAGTAATTCCGTTTAGTTTGCTCAATTGGCTAATGTCCTTATTTTTTTGAAAAATATAAAACCATTCAGTTTATTATTATTATATTTTGTTGAATACTTTTGAGTTTTGGCTTTCTGTCAAGATAATTACACACACAAAAATACACAAAAGTATGATGGAATATTGTAAAGAGGCAATATTTGCGAGAGGTTTCTATATTCCGGGCAGCAAAGTCTCTTGTTCCCGCTTACGTTTCATACAAGATCTCATGAGAATGTAATTGTCTGAGAGTCAGCTGCTGTAAAGATCACTTTATTATTACCGAAAAATACTTGAACAATTTTTGGAAGAGCTTTCACTGTTTTCTAATGCCAAAATACCAACTTACTAGCCTGCGCCCAGTCCTACCTCTGAGTTACTAACGTGCCGCTCTCTCTTCTCTATCCCCCCGCTTTCCAACGCTCCCAGATGACAAGGTCGAGGTGATTGATCAACGTGTTGCTGTCTGCCGCGACCATGCCAACAGCCAGTGCCGCCGCAAGCAGTGTAAATACTACCACATACCGATTGTCCTGCCGCCGGCCAACATCATGGCGGCCATGATCACCAGTCCCAGTGACCAGCAGGCGGCGGCGGCAGCGGCGGCGGCTGCTGTTCCCAATCCTGCGGCAGCAGCTGCCTACAACGGCGCCAGCAACTTGATCATCATCGAGCCGCAGCAGCAGCAGCAACAGCAGCAGCCGCAACAGCAACAGCAACAGCAGCCCCTGCCGCAGCAACAGCAGCAGCAGCAGTTCAGTTACCACAGCAACAGCAACAATAACAATTACTATCACAGCAACGCCAGCAAGCAGGCAGCACAGCAGCACGCCAGCAACATGTATCAGCAGCAGCAACACGCGCAGCAGCAGCAACATCAGCAGCAGCAGCACACCATCACCTACCACTGCAGCTCCCCCTACTCGCCCTCGTCGGCCTCCTCGTCGTCCTCCTGCTCGATAGCCACCTCGCCCACGCTCTCCTCGGCCACCACACTGTCCACCACCTCGACGGCCACCATGCCCACGCCCCAGCAGCAGTATCCCCAGCAGGCCACCTTCCTGAAGGCCTCGCCGGCCTACTACACCACGGATGCCACGCCCACTCTGGTGCTGAGCAGCGACTACAACTCCAACTGCATCCCCATCCAGGCGACGCCCTTCATCTCGCTGCAGGCGGCACCGCAGCAGCATCTGCTGAAGTACACCGCCCAGCCGGCGCCGCCGCAGCAGCAGCAACATGCCTACGTGGGTCATCATTATCCATCGCAGATGGGTGCAGTGGTGGCCACCACTGTGGCTGCCATGCCGGCCACCACGATCACCGTGGCGGCGCCGGCAACAGTGGCAGCGCCGTCGACCTGCATCTAGGAGGGGGCTTGGGTCAGAGGAGGATCAGGAGGCGACTCCATTCATTTTCCCAGAAGCATCGTATATTAAGTCAGTAGGAGCGGTGTGTGTCGTTTGTGAAATCTCCAGAGATTTGAAAGGATATAATTGGACAACCCAATAGTAGGCAATGGTATATAAAAGATGTAGTTTATGAAACAAATAATTATATATTGTAAAGATCTCCACTATAAAAGCAAAGGCTAAGGAGAACTCACAGAATTTCGAGTATATATCATTGCCTACTTTTAGACAGTCATAATTTACGGTTTCAAATCTCCAGCGATTTCCGAAAGCACACCGCATAGGCGTTTTTTAATTACAAGTTTTGTCACCTACCTAATTCATTGGAATACTCGTTTTTTGTCAACTCCACACATCACCTAGATAACTTATATTGCATATATATTCTTCACAACCTAAGCCACTCGATACGTATACCAATCATAAATATCCAATCCCCAGTCTCCAAGCTGAATTTGGAACAAATCAAAAGGCAAATGCAGAACTTGGCTGAAGGTCTAAAGTCTAGTAATGAAAAACTTCAACAATCACATTCTACAAACATTAACACACACTCACACACACACAAGATACAGCAATTGAAGTTTTTTGACGAAAATTAAAGGTTGATACAAACTATTTACAAAAATAAGAACCGAAAGTACTATTTGGGGCTGAGAGATGAGAACTCTGCAGAACTCCTTCGTACGTATAGCAAGACTTAAAGGTGTAAGCATTCGATTTACACGTCAAGTGACATGCATTAGAGGGAAAACATTGAGTGACGACTCTACACAATATTACAAAAACCGAAATATGAAAACTAAAAAAAAAGAGTGTTGTTAAATGCGAAGAGAAACAAAAAAATAAACAAAAGAACAAGAAAATTAGCAATTAAAAATTGAACTTAATAAGAGGAGAGAGCGCAGTTGCATTAAAATTAGTTACAAACTATTTTAAACTCTAGTGTTCCATATTTCAAAGCAAATAAAAATACAAAATAAAAGTGAATACCGGTACATAAAAGTGGATAAACAATTAGTGAGGAGTGTTAATATTAGCTAAGGTTAAGCCTGACAAACAGAGCAGTTCTCCATGGCAAATAGTCAAAATTAATCAAAACAAAACGGAATCTACATAGGCCATAGGTAAGCAGCAAAGAACAACTAATAATAAATTCATAACAATAACAATAATATCGATTACGATAACAGTAACGATAACGATAGCGATGAGGATGAAGATGAAAAAGTACAGTCACGTCCTATTTTTGCAACAACGATTTACTACAAGCGAGAGGCAAACGATCCAGATGTGCATACGGAGATTTTATTAAGCAGAAAGCAGAAGCAGAAATCAGATACAGAGTACAGAAACCATAATCCTTTTTTACATTTTATAATAACGATCAAGATAAATCAGCAGAACTACAGCCAGAGAAGCCATATTTTTTATATACAAAGGAAGCATCAAAAACCACACTGATAAACAAAATCGATAAACAATTTAATCAAATCTAAAGCGATAAGCATTTTTTGCAGCAACAAACAAAGACGGAGACTTTTTTAAAAGTGTATCATTTAGCTGAATTCTCTAGTAAATGGAAAATGAAAGGCCCCGAGTAAGCTCTCACACTGAAATCGAAATTGTATCGTACTATTATATATCTCTTCCTACGCAAACCGATTTGTAAGCACTATATATTGTATATAGCCATTGCCCACTATATGCGACTTAACTTATTTCCCATGACGGTTCCGTTGTAATTAAGGCGACTTGTGACTTGGTTTTTAAACACACTCGAACACAGAATAACAATTACAATAAATTGCAGAACGGAAAACTAATTATTATATATACAAGCAAGCATACGTATATACACTATATGTATATATACTACATATATATTTATGTCTGTACACGTATATATATATACATTAACACAAATATATATATATATATATATTTACTAAAGGCAACTAAACATGAAATGTGATCTTTTAAAGAAACAAAATGAATATGAAAACGAAAACGAAAAAGAAGGTGGAATAATAATTTAACGATGGCAGGCAGGCAGAATAAAAAGGATATTAAGGGAGCCACTGCTAGCAGGATAGTTAAACGTATTTTTAAATTGGTTCCAACTCGAGGCAAGCGTACGAATATCTCCATTCAATAACGGATAACACCAATAATACTCGACATCTAGCTAATAATTGTTCAACAATAACAGATTTACCTACATGTACATTTAAGGGCTGGCTATAATATACGGAAATTTGTTTTCATCATCGCAACTACTTCTATCACTACCACTTCACTATCACTATCACCTGGATCCCACTCTCTCTCTCTCTATTTTAAAAACACCTTAACCTAATCGTAGTACTCAACTTCAGCTCGCTCTCTTCGAAGCCTCCGCAAGACAACTTACTCGTACTCCCCGTACTCTCCAGATAAGAATGCCTAATAAGTTTCCGTCCATTATAAGCAGACCTTAATTCTATGTGTGGCGACAGCAGACGACAGCAAGTGGAACAGTTGTAAACGAATGAATTACAAATAAAATAAAATAAACTAAACACTAGCTAACATAAACCAGTAACATAAATGATAAACGATAAATTATAAACACACACATACTCGTAGATTCTCAAAACTAAAAACTCGTCGACATTTTAACAGTTACTAACATTTATTATAATAACGACAAATGAGTAATACAATAAGCTGCAAAATGGCAAACAAAAAAAATCAAGTTTTGTGTAAAAAATAAAATATGTTCTTAAAGTAACACACAAAAAAATTACAAAAATAAAGTTGAAAAAAAAAGAAAATGAGAAAAAAAATGCAAATCAAATAAGTGGAATGAGAAATCCTAGTTACTAAGCAAACTAAACTGCATACACAGATAGACACTATAGAATCATTGTACCATAAGAGATTTCAAAGGAATTCTGTTCGACTTGACATCTCCCTAGTGTGTGTAGACGCGCATGTAGAATAGCACGAGTTTGTAAACTAGAAACGAAACTTTTATTTGCCTTAACATCAAACCAATATATACACCAATATATATACACATTGATTTCGATGCGATCCTATTCCTTTCGTTCTGAATAGTTTTTCACTTGACGCGTGTACATGGCGCCCGAGCATGGGAAGCAGTGAGATCAGAAACTATAATCAATGCAAGAGAATATTTCTGGGACGTAGGAACAGAGAGGATGGGTTTAATGTAGTTATGTGTAGAGTCTCCTTCATCGTAAGTCATAGTTATTATTGTTAATTTTAGTTTATATTTACACATATATATTAGATCATTATGATTATTAATTGTGAATATGATGTGATGTGTTTATTGAAAGAAAACAAAAACAAAAACGAAACTAAAACAAAAACAAAACAAAAATACAATTACTGAATGTTGCAACGTAAAAGAAAACTAAATTTATTGTACTACTGAGAGAGAGCAGGATAAAAAGGAGTAATGCAAATTAAGAGAAACCTTATATGAGGAGTGTAAGAGGAAAGTTCATTTTACTCAAGATCAGATCGTAAATCATACTGTGGCATTACACTATGATACACGGCATATGTTTGTACGTACTGTAAGTAGTTATTCATTTTTGTCAGGTGATATCAACGAATTTTTCGCTATGTTCTTCACGCAGAGTTCGAAAAACCGAACCCTCTGCCCCACCCCGCCCTCGATTGTCGTCCTATCTATATCTCGTATCTATATTGTTTTTGTACTTCAGTTAAGTTTCTACGCATATTATTTCTCCGTCTTACGTCGTTTTTTTGTGTTTGTGATACTCGCGGAAGGAGGTCTAGGAGGGAATAATAATTGTTGTTCGTTGTTTATTTTTGTGTTCATATATATTTTTGTAGTTTGTTTTATTTTTTATAAATATACATTGTATTAAACATATATTAAATATACATTAATGAACTAGTATATACAACTTAACTATACACATATACAAATAAAGATGAATTGGAATAATAGTTCGTAAGTTACGGAGTTTTTGGCAGGAAGAGATCCCCCCTTGAGGGACAAAATAACGATGAGAACAAGTTTGGGTGCGCGAAACGGCCCTCTGACGAATGATAAATGATAAATGATAGCGATGATACATATACTCCTAAAATAAATATAAAAAACAACAAAAATCACACAAAAAAACGAAAATTTTTTAAAAATATTTAATAAACAAATCATTATTACCTATTATTATTATTATTATTATTATATTTATTATTATAATGAGAACAAATTTAGTTATTATTCATGTAAAGAACGAACAAGGAAGGCAAAGCAAAGCGAAAACAAATCTTGCAAAATGCAACAACAACAACGACAAGAAGTCAGAGATGAGAGATGAAATGATGAAAGTGAATAAGAAGCTGGCAAGTGAGAATGATGACGAAGAATGAATTATATTGATAATGAAAATACAACATTTAAAGTTATTTAGCAGTAAATGGGAAAAAATTAAAAAAAAAACAACAACAAGAACAAAAAACAAAACATGAAAACAACAAACATCAATGAACAACAAACAAAAACAATGAAATACAATAAAACACAAGAAATAAATTACAAAAAAAAAAAACTGGACTTGTTTATTTGTTGGGTTTCCTTGGGTGTCTTTCATCGATTACTAAATTTTTTTAGTCTTGCAGAGTGTTCTAATTTTCAGCAAGAGAATGTTTTTAACGATTTAAAAATTAAATTAAATTGTACAATCCAGCTATTATCATACAACTGACATGGAAATGATCGGTCAACCCAGGAAAATCAAAAGCCAATTAAGTCTTTGTGAGAATACAGTTTAAGAGTTTATAGAGATCAGCGCTATAACTAAACACTCAGGTCTTTTTCGGTTATCGAAATCGTAAAAATTAACAATTTCGATTTTGAAGAAAGGAATCGGTGTTCGTGTTCTGTAAATCGTACAAATTTTGCGATTTGTAAAAAGGACAACATTGTCCGACCGAAATAAAAACTAAATGCTTTTTTTTACTTACTATATAGAGAATGAGAGCACCGATCCTCTTTTTCAAAATCAAAATTGGTAAAGTTTTACGATTTCGATAACGGGAGCAGACCTGATTATATTTTCATTCGTAATAGAATAGATTGTTGAGACCTATTAAAATATAAAATAGCGGCAGTGTGCCAATCAAAATTCTTCAACAACTGAAGAGTTAGTAAAACTTTCAGGACATAGGTTGTTGAAATGCGTAAAGGTAAAGTATGAGCATCCTGCAATCTGTCATTAGTTGAGATATTGTTGATGGCCTGGGCTTATGTCGGCACGAAGGGGAATGCATCTGCATCTGCATATATCTCCGCCTAAGAATGCTCACATCCCACATGCATTATTTCTGCTTAACCGCAGAGCCAGAAAACAAAAGGAGGCCAAGCCGACAAAGGGAACTCGGCTCTCAAATTTGCTTTCCCTTTCCAGCGGGGAAATGGGAAACTAAGCGTATGCATGCACACGTAAATTCCCCAAGTGCCAGTGCAGGAAAACTAAAACTGAGAGAGGAAAAAAAACGAAAATAAGAGTGGAAAAACCAAAAGGGAAAAGTACTGCGGAAAAAGGGGGCGAAGGCAAACGACATGAACCTGGCACATGGCAGTGAAAAATGTGCAGGAAGAGTGAGGAGCGAGTGTGTGTGGAGGCAAAGAAACTTGCAATTTTCCTCCGCATTTTTTCTTCCAAGTTGGCATCCTCCCACACACACACACACACACACACATGCGAGTGCCACGTAAGTTGTCTATTTCACACACCAATGCGCGCTGCATCGCTGGCTCGGTTGCAGAAGGATGCGAGGTCCTTCGGGGACTCCCCTTTTCGATGACTTGGTGGCCATATGGCGTCGTAACCGTTGCAATTAGTTGCCAGCGGACACAAAATATTGCCCCCCCGCGACACTCACCGGAGTGCGCGTCCCCTGACTTCTAACCAAGTGTAATTAATGGCTGCGGATTATTGATATCGAAAAAGGTGCAAAATTGTCGGGTTGATAGTGCCGCATTGTTGAAAAATTGCCATAGATTATTACTCAACCGTAAGAGGGTAAGGTGCGAAAATGGAAATTCTTTGCAAACTATTACGAGGCAAGAACGAAAACTAACTCTGGAAATCCAAAGCTGGAAATACCCTTGTATTTGTCAATTAGAATATTAAAATAAAAAATGAGTTAAATTCATTCATTACTTCAGTCATTTATTAGCTTTAAATATCGGTATATTGAATTTACAGTTTGAAAAATGTTATTATTGTGTCACAATATTTGATTATTTATTAATTGGAATTTTGATGGCGAATCGGAATAGATTTGGGCTTTCGCAACCCCTGACTTCTGTACTTTCATGAATACATTTCTTAAGTTACTTACCATTAAATATTTAACGCAATTTTTATATGATAATTTATTTGACAAATCAAAATTTAACAAAATCAAAACTTTATAGAAGAATCATTATTAAAATTCGGAAAGGTTTTTTGTATTTATTTATATAATGTTAATAGATTAGCATACTGCTTTCCAAATATTTTAACATTACCATTTTCTAATTTTTTGACAATTTTATTGATGTAATCCCTTAAAATTTGTTTTTTTTTTTCACAGAAACATTGCTAGATCGACTCGGTTATTCATGCTTATTATGAATAAATATAGTTTATAGGATCGGAAATGATTTTCCACGTTTGTTCAAGCTGCTGACTAAAATTATACTACCCTGGCAGGTTACAAAAATGGGGTCAGATTTTGGACAAGTTCTGAATAATAAAAGCAAAGAATATTAGGGTTAAAAGATTGTCATTTTCATCATTGATCGATTCTCTATTAATTTATAGTTTTTATGTGCGGTAAATATGGATTATAAAAGTATGTATTAGAACTTATAGGTTTGCATTTTTAGTTAAAAAGTAAATATAAAATCGAGTTTCTTGATTAAAAGATTTTTCTCCACAAAGCTGACTATAACAATGTTAAATTATTTATTCTTATTATAAAGCATACATTTTGATGGCATGTTTCTATTCTCTGAAGTTAGAAACATGAGTGACACCTGGCTTTCCTTGTTGCTGACATTTATCTGGCATTCTTGGGGATAATCCCTCATATCGCTGACTTCAATTGGCCGCAGTATCTGGCCGGAGAACATCCATTAGGGCAAGTGGGGTTACACGGTCATGGCATACAAATTAACACAGAAATTGCTTTATTATCATCAGGCTGTGGCACCTCCACCCGCCCCTTATCAGTCCCGGCAATTGACAATGTGTGTGCGATATGGGAGCGAACGTGGGATATATAGAGTACACTGAAAGGAAAAACTGTCAACTGACTTTGAGAAATTAATCAAATAATAATAAAACCATGAAGCCAAGAGTTAAATTGGAGGCTGATCTAAAAACTGATCTTAAAGTTGGGAAAGTAAGTATTTATATTACAACTTAAGCTGAACTATACTTTAGTTACTTTAATTCTGTAATATTTTGCTAAATTATAATTTGATTTAATATTCCTTTTGGTTCTTTTTATTAGTTCCTATTTTTTAAATAATTTAAATTACTTTAATAATATATTCACGGTGCATTTGTGTATCTGCTCTCCAAGCCCAAACCAGGCGGCTACTTTCGCATGATGTTGTTAATGATAATGCCGCTTCAAAGTGTCCTCTCCCTGTCGGCGGAGTTTTCCAACCTCTCCAACCCTTCTGCTCCTTCCTCCTTGGCCCCACTCTGCCACGAAGGATGTTGGCTAGCTGACGTTGATGAGACATGTGGTGCGGTTGTTGTTGCCGCTGCTGCTGCTGCTGGGCATCGTAAAAATCATTTCCTGTCGTACATAACACGTAACGTGGCGTTTATGTTTACGTCTCGTTGTCGCTGACGTTGTCCTTACGCCACACACAACCACCCGCACCCGCACCCGCAGCCGTCAGGACATGAAAATTTAATTGTCGCTTAAAGTGAGTTTAAAGGGAGCAGCCAGCGAACGAGGATGAGAGAGAGCTCATTAAATTAATTTAATCACGTTAATTAAAAATTGCTACAACGTGGCCATGGACGAGCGGGATCCTTTCCTTTCCGTTTGTTTTTAGTAAAATTTAATAGTGCCAAGCAAAATATTTGCACAGCACGTACACCTTGCTGTTACACCTGCGGGGCAAAGGATACAGGACGACAACAAGGAACCCATACACACAATCCACAATTCCGGGCATCCCACACTTGTTGTTGTTGTTGTTTCTGTTGCTGCTCGGGAGCAATTTACGTGTCAATAAATGTCCTTGGGGGAATTAGTAATAATTTAAAGGGTTCAATCCCAAAGGGTTAAGGGTCACTAAAGCAAGTGATGAGCGCCTGTGAGGTATTAACAGATTGTTATGTTTCCAACAATTAAAGTTTTCAAGAGCTGATTTATTCGATATTATATAAATTGTAAGTTAAACTGTAGTTTGAGCTGTCTTGACTTTTGGTTCCCTGACTTATCTTCCACGGCAGACGCCTTTCATGGCTGCTTAATAAAAAATTAACTGGTAATTATGTTTCAAAGATGGTAAGTAAAAGTGCCCAAGTAGCCAAGACCGACGCCAACTTAATTTCTGCACTAACCAAACGCTTCAATTAACAAGAACAACAAACTGGGGCCAATGGCCAGGACCAGGACCAAGACCAGGAGCAGGACCAAGACCAAGACCACGACCACTACTCCCACTGCCCCTTGCCAGGCACCACTAAATTTTGTTAAGTTTTAGGAAAACTTTTTTGGTAGCACAAACTTATTGGACGAGCAGCAGCAGCAGGAGGAGAGAGGAGTCAGAATCGCTCATGAAAAATTTAAGCAGCCAGCGAGGGGAGTCGGCAAACTTAAATTTTATTGCCTATAAAGACGCATTAACTTATGCCGGCACAAGGATGCAGCAGCAGCATCGGTGGCAGCTCCGGGGCGGAAGTGGATCTCTCTCGGCTTAAGCGGAAACGGAAGTGGCGGAGGTGGCGGCAACGGCGAAAGCGAGATGGCGAGCGACAAATGTGCGTGCGTAATTTATTCGCCAGGTGGAAGCCAGGCTCTTGCATAACAGGGACAAATTGAGGGGAAGGTAGAGGGTAGAGGAGTGTCCTGAGTCCTGAGAATGGTTGGGTTTTTTAGCCAACGTCTGCAGTTCTTGCGGCTCTCCTTCTGCTATTTTCTTGCCATTGTTTTGCGGCCAAAACTGAAACTTTTTCCCTATTGATCAGCACAAAAATGTGCTCCTAATTGAAATGTTGCCAAAGTAAATCTTTGCTCCGGCTCTCAAGGTGCCTTTGTATATATATATTAGAGAAGCGGCTTTTACAACTTTCTGATAGAGCTTATGGTTACGGGATTGGGCCAAACCACTTTACTTAATAAGTTGGCCTAAAGTTGGACATATAAATAAGTAAGCAGCAAGGGTTTTCTTTTATTCGAAGGTGAAACGATTAGATTTTATGGAGTTTATATAATTTGTGTGGACTCTTAAATATTTATTAAATACCAAGAGAATTCCCCATCGAAGGTTGTCCTGGAAATTCGAAACGTTTGGGGAAAAACACATTTTTCCACAAGGGAAATTTAATCATTTTTATGCTGCACCTTGGGGGCACTTTTACTTTTGCCCCGCCACCTAACCTTTTGGCCCCTCTGGTCACCTCTCCTTTGGCACCTCTGAAAGCTCCCCGCTCCCCCTAGCCCCCCCTTTTCGTAGCCCCCTTTTGCAATATATAATTGCTGCCACCGCTTGCAACGTCTACACAACTTTGTCTGACCATAAATTTGCATTCCTGCTCCTTGGTTCCTTTTTCTCGGCTCTTACCTTTTTCCAGGGGAACTAGAAATATGGCCACTTGGTGCGGGGAACATAAAGTTTGCTTAGCAAAATTGCACAGGCCGGGTATATATGTATATATAGTCAAGATATATAACAAAAATGCATTACGAATAAACAACAAGGCGACCGGTGAGTAATGTGGTGTGATATGAAATTGCACTGATTTAGTGCCCCGAATTTGCCAGGCCATTTATTTTGGCCAACTGTCCCCGTAGACCCGAAGATACCAGAAGGCCAGACATCAGGAAATTCCCCTAATTGCCTTGTTTTGGAGCTCCTCTTGAGAAATTGAACCAACGGTTTCACATTAAATTTTAGCTAATAGTGCAATTCAGCCCCCAATTATGTATGCATGTGCTTAATGCGGGAGAGTGAAAATTTAGAAAGCCAAGGAAAAGCCAACTTAAATTTTAATCAGAGAATCCCCTCTGCCTCGAGCGAGTTTTCTGTTGACTTAGTTTGCAATTTTCGCACTGCCAGCGCGTCGCATACAGAATTTCAGCAGCTGAATCAAATGAAACGTAATGCACCCGTCGGAATGCAAGTTACTCATTCTTTTTTTTTATATAGAAGGTAATGCTTTTTTTAGGGGGTTCCCCCCGGGGTCAGGTCGCTCGCTGAATTGACTAAATTAACTGGCGCGCTCTGGCAAAAAGTTTGTTTGCCCTTCCAACGATTGCTTCACTGCACTGGTTTTCAACAAAAAAAAAATACTATAGAAGAAAGAAAGTCGCGAGAAAAGGTTAGTACGTCGAGTAGATGGGGCACAAAAGATTCGCTCTCAAATATTTGATTTTTGCTGAAATTATGCAACGCTGCATTAGGCAATCGCCGAAATGCACAAATTCCTATTCAGCCACAATGGACGAGAGCTGGAAGGTTACCCAAGGAAATGGAAAAAGGATCCAAGCATTCAAGGGGAAATTATTTAATATTAGTTGGAAGTAAAAGGTAATTTGATTAAAAAGGTAGCTATTTTCTTTTGTGATTTTGTTGCTTGAAAGAATCGAAGTGCATTATCCTTACTTAGAATCTGTTTTAAATTGTACAACCAACATTTAAAATTAAATTAACAACAAGGCATTTATTTGAACCAGAACACTTGAGGAACACCAGAACACAATAGAACGAGTAATCACAACGAAAACCACATCCTAAACCGAAGAGTAAAGACAACGAGACCTTTGAGCGATTAAAGCAGCGAGAAAGAGAACGAAGCAGAAAATCAACGAGAATAAAGTAAAGAACAATGAATAAGGAGTAAAGATGACGATTAAGACAACGAGAAAGAGACTGAGACTGACTCTCGCCAAATCAAGATCGATTTTAATATTTTCAATTTTACAACCTTAGTTATTCGTGTAATATTCATATATTTCTTAGTAAATAACCTTTCCATACTTTACCACACTTAAAAAAAAACCAAGAAACCACACAAGAACCCTCACAGAAAACCCCCTCAGGTGCCCAAGGACATCGTACGTATAAAAACGAAGGAAGAGCAGAGGCAAAAGGTTGCATAAGCCCAAGCCCACGGCAGGAGCCAAGCAGATGCAATGCAACCAAATCCCGTTGACAGTCAATCGGAGCCGCAGGAGGACTCGCAGTGATTCATGGGCTTTCGCAGACCTCAGACCCAGACCCCCTGGAAGTTATTGAAACCCGACAGTCGCAGCAGGACAACAACATTTCGGCAATGCGAACTGCGAAAGGATACGCCGCGCTTGGAGGCGGAGGACAGTACTTTGCATAAAATATTGAGATTCCGTGTTAAGCGGCACTTAATGCAAATGCGGTCCAAAGGCTGTCAGCGCCGAGCAGAGGTCGAAAATTCCAGGACAGGGATCAAGGAGGAGGACTACGGCTTACTCAGGTCTGATCGGAGATACACATGGAATAATGTTGGAGAGAGAAAAAAGGATTTTTCGGCTGGCTTACTCTGAGAAAAGTTGAGGTAACTTCAACTCTTGAGTTCTGGTTTATAATATAAATATAGAAATCCCTAAAACTCGTAACATATTGGAAATCATTTGGTTGCCAGACTCTGGGTCAACTGGCAGGTGACCTCCGGCGGCGAGTTCGAGAGTCAAGCGCTGGCTCGACTTTCTCGTGTAGCTGGAAAATGAAAACAAGACTTTTGCCTTTCGAACTCTTTCATGTGCAACAACTGCAGCTTGTCAGCCCCACACAGAGACACAAACACATATATAAACTCTTCCTAGTGCTCATCCTGGTCCATAAGCAGCAGCAGCAGCTGGTGCATCTGCATTTCTGTAATCTGCATCCCTCGTCCTCGTCCCGTCGTCCTGATTCCAATGCTGATCCTGTTCAGCGGCTGTGGCAAATGTGTTTGCATTTCAGGTGTCAACTGCAAAAACACATCCAGCTTTGTTGCAATAACAAACAAACATAGTGCAGCCAATCCCTGTCCTTTCGCCTGCCTCAGATCCTGCTCCTTCCCCTGCTCCTGCTGGCAGCATTTCAAATACAATGAAAACATTTTACTTAACAGCCAACAAGAAATGCGAAAACGAGCAGCATTTTTGGACACAAAACAAAGCCAACGACAGAGAAGAGGAAAGCAATTTTTGTCAGAGTTTTCGTTTCGTTTCGTGTCGAGAAAGGTTGAGAGGTCCTCTCCGGTTTTGGGCTTACAGATTTGCAAAATCAATGCGAAATGTTTCTTCATTTTACAATTTTCCGTTTTCTCATTTGGATTTCCAATTGTTTCGGTGCACAGATCTCTGCTGCAGGGAAACCAAAGCCAGAAATCATTGAGTTATTTTTGAAAGAAATTCATTTTTGGGAAACAGATTATACGAAATAAATCATCATTTTGACTTTATGCCAAAAACATACAAAGATCTTGTCAAAAACCAGATTTAGACTTTGAGAAACAGCATCCTCATCAGTAATTTTAGCTGACCAACTGTTTTTTTAGGGGAAGTACTACAAGTTTGCCTTTAAAGTAAGAACTTCGACTAACAATGACGAGTAAAGACGTCGATTACTTCTAACGACGAGTAAAGACGTCAATAACTTCTAAAGGCGAGTAACAATGACGAGTGAGAACTACTAATGACGAGTGAGAACTTCAACGACGAGCAACAATGACGAGTAAAGACGCCGAGAACTTCTTACGAACAAGCTACGAGAAAGGGATTTAGCAAGGAAACAACGAGTGATATCATATTATATTTCTATAAATATGCTCTCAAAATCCGTAAAAAAAAACCCTGAAGCTCCCATAATGATTTGATAAAACGCTTTTCAAACTGTGCTATGCAAACTAAATTGCAATTATCTGGCCAAACTGTAAACAAAATAAATTCACCGAGCAGCTGTGACATGAAACAAAATTAATTACCGCCGCCCCGGTGGCGGCCCTCAAGAAAAAGGACTAAGAAGCTGAAGAACTTGCAGTTGGCGGAATAGGAAGGAGAAAAAAATACCCTGAGCCTGAGCGACGAAAAAAAAAGAAACAAAATAAAAATCAACTTGAAAATGGCGACAAAATTGCAATGGACGAAAATAAATTTCGGTCTCGGGTCGCCTTGAAGTATGCCATGAATTTGGGCATTAAGCCACCGCCCACCGCCCACTGCCGAAATCCACCCACTACTGCCAAGCCACCCCCCGTTTTCCTAGCTTTTCCTAGACAATTTGAGGCAATCATGCACTCGTTAATCTTGCTCAGGGGCCGAAAATTAATAGTTAACCTGGCCCAGGACTCTCGCTCTCCTCCGCTTTCCTTCTCGGCCAAGGAGAAAAATGTGCTGGCGAGCAAATTAAACTCGTTCTAAATACATTACTGGGCAGCGCTTCCAGAAGGGGCGAATGTCCTGTTCAAGGAGCTCGAGCCGAATGGAAAGACAAACAAACAACACAGGAGCCCTGGGTGACAGACTGAGAGACAGACAGACAGACAGAGCCGGGCAGCCGTAGCAGCAGCAGCAGCAGTTTGGGCAACAACAAGAGCTAAACAAGATTAATTATACCTGAAAAGCCAAAGTCAGTTTAGACCAAGTCGTGGCCTTTTGACTTTTCGACGCTGGCAGCGGCGCCGGCATCGAGTCCTTGTCGTTGCCCTCGAGCGTCATTTAGTGTGGACAGCGTCAGGAAAAAGGGAAAATCAGAAGGTTGCTAAGGCAAAGCTGGTCACTTGGCTATTTTCTGGGAAAAGTTGAATATTTTGCAGATTTTTTATTAGTTAATAAAATGAGATATAAAGGATATTTTTTAAAGATATCATTATAAACAAGAAAGGAAGCTGAATTCGGAAAGTTTAAGTTTATGAACCGTTGCAGGAAAATTGATCAAAATTTATGCTGGTTTTTATTCTGTTAAAATATAATAAAATATCATATTAAAAAATTTTAAAAATTAATTGAATTTTTGACAATTTTTTTGCATTTCAAAAAAAAGATTTCAACCAGGATTTCCAAGGAGTTTAAATCACCTTGCACCTTGCACAAATCACTTTGCACCTTTTTTTGTAAAAATAAATAAAATAAGTACTTAAAATGTTAAATCAAAACCTTTAATATATATTATTATCTGAATAAATATTTTTTAAAGATTTATGGACCTCTTATATTTTAATATTTTTCATAGTAGCACAATTATTTATTTATTTTTATTTTATAACTCTTCTTCAATAAATACTTATGATTCTCTTATTATTCTCTTCAAAAAATACCTTTAAATATATTTTAATTTCTAATTAATCCATAATATAGCTACTTCTATTGGTGACACCTCCAGTAACAGGACATTCGCAGGACACCCGCTGAAGGACTTGAAGTCCGGCTTTTGTTTACTCGCCTTGGCTCTCTGGCCGCTGTTGCTGTTGCTGTTATTGTTGCTTAAACGCTCGGAAAATCGGGGAGCAGATAAAACGCAGCTGAAGCCGAAGAAGTGTCGTCTGTGTTTGTCCAAGGAAGGTTACAAAAAATAAAAAAAAGGCGACACTTGAGCCAGGTGAGATGGCCGAAGGGGCAGAAGGATACAATCGAGTGTTGAAAAATAGAAAACAGAAAAAGGGAAGAATGATTCCTGCGGTGCTGTTCAGCTTCAGTATGAATTTGCTTACCTCTCGATTGATGGGGTTAAATTGAGATTGAAGGAGCTTACCGATATAGTCAGGAGAGTCTAAGGATAGTTGAGAATTTTGGTAACTAAAATCAGGACACACTTGGACTTACTTTGAACAAAGTATTCCTTTCTACAAAAAAATAAATATAGAGAAAGGCTAGTTCTCTATTTAATTTCACATAACCCAAGCATCAACATCCCTTATCCTGTTTCCCTATGAGCCAGGATATCTAATCACCATTTTGCAAACTTAACCCAAGGATATATGTTGGTATGTTTACTTTCTATCGATTACGATTTGCATCCGGAATCGATTGCTGATTTCCAGTGATATATTTGAAAGTTTGCCTACGATTCGATTGACCTCAGCTCAGCTCCTGCTAACGAAGCCTGTCAATCCATTATCCTCACCCCTCAGACGACACACACACACATATACGGCCCACTTAACCCCACAATGCCGGCCGGGATTCAGCCCCCGGGCATTGAAACATTCCGCCAGCCCACCAGCCCACCAGCCCGTCCCAGGTGGAGAGACCTGGCCCAAAGTGCGTCAAAACTAATGGCCACCGACAACAAAGTAAATGAAGCATGGCTCCCGGGGCCAGGACAAAACCAACAGGCAACCGACCAGGCCAAAGAGGTCAGGACATGCGAGAGCCGAGAGCCCGGAGCGGAGAGCCATGAGCCATGGGCCACGTCCCTGTTTCTGTTGCTGTCGCCAAAGCCCGCCTCCTGGCCTCCTTCTATGACCCTGTGCTGTGTGTCCTGTACTGATGTCCTGGCTCGTAATAGGCAAAATGAAAAATCTATAGAGTTAAATGAGTGAAAATCAGGAAAATGCATTAATGAATGAATGACAGCAGGCACTGTCAACAGCAGCAGCAGCATCCATCTGGCCATCTGCCTGGCAGCCCCCTTTTTCCGCAGGACAACGATGCCGCAGGACTTTGAGGGCGTACGTGAGTGACTGATCGAATGTATGTGTGTGTGTGTGTATGCCCAGCCTTCACGGGGGAGTTTCACTATGAGAAAACTTGTTATTAAATTAGGAAAACTCACTTGAAAACCCAAAAGAAATCCATTAAAATTTTAAAAAATCTGTGATTATTTCCTTTAAAAAAATTAGGGGTGTTGCACTCGCATAGAATAAAAAATTGAAGCTAATTTTAAATTGTTAAAAAACACACTTTTAAAAGTTCTACAAAGTTTTCAGATCAATTAAGAGATGTCCTGAAATAAAGTGTAGAATTTAAATAAGTTGAATGACGTAAAAAAATGTTATGAAGTATAAAAAGAATAACTCTGTTGGAAAAGTACTTATACATAAATGTATTAATATAAAAGAATTTAAAAATATTTTTTACAATTTAAACAAGCAACAAGAAACAGGTAAAAAATCCCAAAAATAAATCTTATGAGGGATATAAACCTTTTATTTTTTGAATTGTAGAATAAGATAACTGAACCTATATTATTGATCAATGAATTATTATCAATACTATCGACAATTGAAAATATTTTTAAATAATTAAACTACAGTTTTAAAAAGTGGGAACAAGTTTCTAAAATCTACAATGGATACAAAAAGAGGTCTGTGAACTTTAAATCACATGAAACCGGGTTTAAAATTATGCTAAGATATATGCAAAAACTCGGTTAGCTTACCAAATTGCTTGTATATTATAACATATTATTATTAATAATTGTTCTCTAGTTAAACAGGGAAAATATCTATTTAACTAAGCATCTTTCGTAAGAAATCCCATATCCAAATCTTATATTGAATTTTATATTTTCATTTATAGAAAAAACTCAATTAAAAACCTCAATTATGAATGAAAGCCACACATCACTTACTCATTAGTTATTCTCAGTGTTGGTTTGTCCCCGGGCTGTGGCCACTTTTGCCACCCCCCTTCCCTGTTAACCTGGATGGACAGGTCAGGCTGGAGATGTGCTCCCTGCTGAGGCTGCCTCGTTGGATGTCTTATTTATGAATGCACACCGGGCGGTGCGGGGGTTGGCTATATATGGCTATATGGCTATATAGCGGGTCGGGGAGCGGAGATCGGGGATCGGAGCACGGTAATGCTGCCGGGCTTAGCGTGTTCTACAGCAGGTATGATAACCGACGTTCAACACGTACGCAACTGGTCCACGTCCGCTCATCCGGGTCCGTTGTGTTGGCATTCTTAATAGCCCGGCATCCAAACAGTTGCAGCTTCTCCTGGGGGGATGTGTGGATGCGAAATGGGGCTGTGTGGTGTCTCTGTGTGTGGGGATGTGGAGCCGTGGACACATGCAGAGAGACGCCTCCCCACTGACAGTTGATGCACCGCAGTCGGTTGTAAGCCTCGTAATGTTCCTATTTTCTGGACGAAAATACCAATTCTAGACACACCGGCTCCTCGCCTTGGATAACTCTCCAATTTCTGGCAAGGCGGACCGGACGGACTCTTCCCCGTCGAAAACCAATCGAGCATAACTCTAGTGCCTCCTGATTTGCTCTGCACACATTTGCACCGTCGCTGGTTATCCAATTGCAAGCACACGTTCCCCCTAAACTCTGTATGTGTCTATGGAAATACACTGGGAAACGTCTTTGGTATTATTTACAATTAAAAAAAAAAATTAATAGATAAATTAGCAAATAAATAAAGATACATAATTGAAAAATAAATTAATATTTAGTGTTAGCCGAAAGTATGTTAAAGAAAATCTATGTTAAAGAACCAAAGTAGATTTAATATTGTATTGCATACTTTTAGACACCTTTTCCATTGATTTTGAATCTTTTTTTATAATTTTTCAAGATTTTTAAGGGTTTTACTTTACAAAAATTAAATTATAAGGCAATAATAAGAAGACACCGAAGACTTCGTGCTCTGATTTAGTAGATTTATAATTGTATTGCATACTTTTAGACACCTTTTACATCGATTTTAAATCTGTTTATTTGAATTTTTAAAGATTTTCAAGGTTTTTACATCACATAAATTAAAATAACTTCATTTAAATAAAATTAAAGGACGTCAAGGTCTTCAAGCTCTCATCCTTAATAATATTTAATCGATGGATTTTTTTGTGATATCCCTATTTTCCCTAATAACATTCTGTTATTATCGTTATTAAAATTTGTTACCTTAAAAAATACACTTTATTTTTCATATTAAACCAAAATTCTCCAAGTGCATGGAGCCCGCAGTGCAGCAAACATTTTTCGCCTATGAAAACGTTGTCGCATATTAACGTAATTAGTTCATGCGCCCCATAGAACTTTGCCCTGGCTGGCTGCAACTCTCCACTGCCTCCCTGCCTCCCCTTCTGCTCTCTCCTCCTTAACCTCATCCCCAACCCTTTAACCCTTAACCTCTGCTCCCCCTCTGCTTCACATGTTCGTCGTCGTCCCCCATGTGTTTGCGGTGTTTGGGAATTGTGGCCGGAATTATGATGTCCAGGACTCTGGCCATTAAGCCCTGCCCGATGAGCAGCCGTTGCGTGCGTGTTTTACATACGAATATGGCCAGCACCAAATATGGCCAGTACAGTGCGGGCCATGGCTGTTAATTGAAACGTGATTGTGTCCTAGGTCTGGGCTTGGGTCTGAGTTTGGAGTTTGGACTTTGGCTGGCCATATTTCTGGGGGTACCATAGGCGCTGCGGCGCTTCCTTTTTTGACACTTGCAATTGCAATTGTCACGGGTCCACTTCCCAGGCCTCCGCCTCGACGTTGTCCTCTTACCCACCACCGGCTGGCACACACAAATATAGTTTCGCACTTAAATTTGCAGCAATATAATTTAGTTTATGCTTTTGGGCTTTGGGGAATTGAATTTGCACGCATGCACAATTGAATTTGAATGCAAAGTGGCTTCGATATCGAATGCATTATTAATTTACCACACACACGCACACCCCAGATGTCCTTTAGTCGCCATCCTTGGCCGTCAGTTCCCTTTCTCTTCAGCACCCCCACACACTCACACACACACTCGGAAATATGTATAGGTTTTTCACTTTCGCAAAAATCCCCCGGACATTGATACTCGTCCGCAGGACGATGATGATGATGACGATGTGATACTGGCACTCGCCGGCTGGAGACTGCCGAAAGAGAATTTTAAATGTGCATTTAATGTGATTAAGCCGGGGTCTTAGGTCCTCGACAGCCCCAAATGCTCCTGCATTTCCAATTCCAATTTCTTATCGGCGCCTGCACTTGTGGTTGCCTAATTAGAGACCTCTTCCTCTCTCTCTATCTCTCGAATGGGCAAGAAATCGGCTTGGACTTGGGGTCATGCGATTAACGTAAGCCGCAGGCGAAGTGAAGGAATAAACCATAATGGAATTGAGCGCATTAACGTTTTAACCTGAGGTGAGGCGGCAGGCTTAGGAGCAGGGAGTGCAGGAGTTATAGATGTGGGATTATTCTTGGGACAGTGTCATAACAGGAGGAAAGAGTGCATTCCTAACCTTAATGACTGCTTTATTTCTGAGATATTCAGGGATGTCTAAGAATTCAATGGGAATTAAAAAAACAATTTAGTTTCCTATTCAATTAAATACCTGCAAAATAAAGAAATGACATCGATAACTAAACAGTAATTGATCGATCCTTTTGTCGTCACTTTGTTATAAACCAAAAAGCTCATAAATCTGGCTCAGTTACCAAAAATATTATGTAGCTTTTGCTTCAATCTATCATACCATTATTCCTGACGGAACCTAGATTCTTACAAAATCAATAGACATTGATTACTAATTCTTTAATCGATCATAGATGCATAAAGCGATCTTAACTTTTTAATTAATCAAGAAGCTTATAGATCTAATTACTTAATATATTCTGTAGCAATGCTTGAATCTAATATATATTTCCTATGGAACTTAATATATTACAAAATCAAAAGAAATCCTTTGTCCTGACATCGATAACTAAACATTCATCAATCGATTTGGCTGTTATGTCTTTATAAAAAACCCAAAAAGCTCTTAATCTGAGCTGGTTACATTATATACTCTTTTAGGATTCCTCTTCTGATTATTTTATCTATAGATTCTTGCAAAATCAAAACAAATCCCTTATTGTCATCGATAACTAAACTTATTTATTAATCGATTGTTTTGTAAAAACCTCCTAAAAACCCAACAACCTCATAATCTTAGTTCGGTTACTTAAAATAATCCATTTGGATCAACCAGTCTCTAATTAAAACTTTAACAATTGCTTTAACCAAGCAGGAGATCCTTTTGGAAGCGCCAGCCCATAAAATCGATAACACCCACATTTGCATCCTGGTTTTCCTGAGGCAAATCCAAGTGTGTACTGGCAGAACACACTGGCCGCCTTCGCTTCGAACCGTCATGAAATTGAGGTTATGTCATTTGTTTAGTTTGTTGCCTCAATTATTTAGCAGTCAGGCAGGCGGCATGCGGCAGGCAGACCGAATCGAGGCCTTTCGAGACAGGACACTCGCTCGATGTCCTTGCGGTGTTTATGCAATTACATAAATTCTGTGTGACAATTTCGATTTGGATTTTCTTTTATTCAAATTATGCCTTCAAGTCCATCAGGGCCCAAAAAGCTGCAGCAGCAACAGCATCAGTACACTTGAGCTCAATGTTATAAAATATTTATTGCCGGCAAATAAATCCCACACACTGACACGACCAGACGTCGTTATGGTAATTAATTTCAATCCAACACGAGACCTGGCATAATCTTATTTATGCGACTTGAGTCTGGGCCAAGGGATTTGGCATTTCTGATTTAGCATTTAGCATTCTGGATATATATTTTTCATTTCTGCACTCTGTATTCCTTACTAATTGATGGGGCTCAAGATGCGTGTCAAGTAAAAGAGGCACCCCCGAAGGATGTCAAAACCGTTTGCACTAAATAAAGTGCAAGCCATATTCCTGGAACAGGATCGGATTGAGTCCTTTCCCTCGCCCTTACGCTCGACCGCAACAAAATCAATTGCCTGTCCAGGATGGCCTGGCCAATATTTGAGCTTGGCCCGGCTCATGCAAAATTTAATTTTAATTTCCAGCAGCGAGCTGGAGCAAGTGTGCTGCAAAAGTGAGAACAAGCCAATTTCCTTTCACAGCACTTGGGGTATACACATTTTAACCACTTGACTGCATTGTGGCTACGGCTCGGTCTTAAATGCTGCCAGAAGTCAAACACTGGCCAACAGAATCGTTCAAGTTTTGGCCACTGCCAGCCCTCCCTCTCTCGGATTCCCCGAAATAGTTGTGTGTGTGCTTTTGCCAATTGACATGCAGACCTGCCTGGCAGCCGTAAATCGGCATAAATAATTCATTATTGCCGCCTCGTTGCGCATAAATCAAGTCACTGGCTATGGCCACTGGCTCCAAAACGCATTTAAAGAGCCGAAAACTGGAAAAACACTTGGAAAAAGAAAGATTAGCAAGAAAAAAACAACAAAAAATAGTACTTGGAGATGCCGGGGATTGAACCCGGGGCCTCTCACATGCAAAGCGAGCGCTCTACCACTGAGCTACATCCCCATTGCGAATACCTGTGTCAAAATGCCATTTTGCACAAGCCCAACCGGGAATAGGGATGTTTTTCAAGGTAACGAGGGCAACAAGGAAGACGAAAGCAAAAAAAAGGGTTGTAAAATTGAGTAAAGAAAATATATAACATTTATTTGTTAATTAGTTAATAATCCTCTCTTAACAAGTTTCATATATTTTTATTCTTAATAGTTTTTATTTCACTTTGTTATTAATTACAATACAATTTGTTGCACTTCGCACTCAACTCCTAGTTCGTGCAAAACCAAACTCACATACAAACATTTACTAACTGCTGCGTCACCATTTCGGCTTGGCCGCTTGGCTTGTATAGGCATTTAGCGCACGTTGCTCACATGGGGGATGTAGCTCAGTGGTAGAGCGCTCGCTTTGCATGTGAGAGGCCCCGGGTTCAATCCCCGGCATCTCCAGTACTTTTTTTTCTATCTTTATATTTGTTTTCTATTTTATTCACAGCTAGCAACACGATTTTTTCCACCACTTTGACGATCGTCAGTGGTGATGCTCATTTGCGGTACTTTGTCTCTGCTGTCGCAGTCGATTTTAGCTTCGCACTGAAAAAAGCGACACGATCATCTGGTGGCGGTTGAAAATGATTCCGATTCCGAGATCACAAAAATTAAATCGATCGCATATTTTCGCTTCTTCGTAAAATCGATAAAGTGATCCATGTGAATACCAGGCGAGCAGCACTGAGCAGCACACGGCTTGCCGCCCTCCCATTTGCCACACGCCCGCATGATCGTTTCAAAACTGTAAAATGCACCCGGCGTGCGAGCGTAAGGGAGATGGCCAGCTGGCGCGGCAAACGCTAAAGCGAGATGGCTGTAAGCAAAGAACCGTGACAAAGCAAACACGAACATACACACACATACGTACGCATACACAC
Source organism: Drosophila punjabiensis (assembly GCA_008042585.1). Classification (NCBI taxonomy): domain Eukaryota; kingdom Metazoa; phylum Arthropoda; class Insecta; order Diptera; family Drosophilidae; genus Drosophila; species Drosophila punjabiensis. Next base: position 21,428 of record VNJR01004795.1, on the reverse strand, counting down.
GTACACATATGCCGGCTAATTACGATTCAACGCTGCGAGCGTAAAGTTGTGTGTTTATTTTTTATTATTTCTCAGCTGAATTGAAACGGTTTCGCTGGCCTGCTGTATTTTCTCGGCGCCCGTTCGCTTGCTTAAGAAGATTGAACGATTTTTGCACGGTTTCTTTGCTCACACGAAGTTCATTCGATCTTTTATTGAAATTTAAGGGTAATTTTGAAAGGGAAATTATATAATGAAAGGTATTTTTAATACATTGAATTGCTTTGAATTTTATACATTAATTTTAAGAAATTTCTGGTTACAGCAAATAAAAAATTCGCAGCGTTAAATTTCCCTTAAGATCTCTTAGGATTTTTCGATATTTTTCAGATATATCTGTTCCGCTTTCGTTCATTAAGTTTTTCTCCTTCATTGCAAATGCAAGTTTAAATCATTTATTACGAAAAGCCCCTGGAGGATTAAGGAAAACTTTTTTTATTGCAGGTGCCGGAAACTTTTGGTCGAATCTCAAGCAGTTTTGCATTTGCACCTTCTTCGTTTCTTTAACGATTTTTGTTTTTGTTGATTTCGTTCTATTTTTTCCTTAATTTTTTTGTGCATATAAATTTGGTGCCTAATCCGGCGACGCTTTCCCGGGAGTTGCATTTCCTATAAATATTCATGCAAATTGGCAGGGGGGCTAAAGGAAAAGGCGCCGTCGACGCCCCCAGGAAAAGATAAACAGGAAATCTGGAAAATCGGAAAGCGGAGCAGGTGGCGCCCTTCACTCGGCCTTAATTAAATGTAAAGGAGTCGCGCGCCTTAAATGCATTTGGCCCGCAATAAGTGCGGACTTATTAGCAATTTCATAATTGCCAGTACACCAGTTCGGTTCCAACTATCTGTCTGTCTGCCCCCTCGTCCCTGTTCCTATTCCGAGGGTTTTTGTCGGTCCAACTTTTTGAAAAACTAATTAAAGCGATAAGAGCGCAGCAGCGAAATGTCGCCACGGAGTCCCTAAAAACATCTAAATAGCACTGCGAGAAACAAGAGTAAATATGGATTAATATATGTATATTATTCTCTCAAAACATGACAATTTCAAAAAATATTCTTCTGATTTTAATGGAAAACACAGAACTTGTAGATTTTTTTTAAATGGAAGACAAGGCATATTTCCCCTTTTGATTTATTATTTACAAAACCATATTTTTCCCTGTACAAACCTTGGCGCAACTTTGGCTAGCTAGTCCATTCCCGATACTTATCTAAAGATCGGACCAAAATTTGCATTAGCCCCCAGCTTTTGTTTGTCCCTCAACGCACACATGCAGTGAAAAAGAGGTGTATGTGTGTCGAGGGGCGGCGAAAGTCAATTTACTTCAATGGCCAGGCGGAAATTAAATAAATTCCATGAGCACACGTCAGGTGAGGCAGGCCGAAAGTGACAGTTGTCAGCTGTCACAGCGGGCCGAAAAGAGTACAGTTTGACCACCTGTCTATTTACCACCCGCCGCCACCCATCGCTCTTCGATTATTAGCCTAGATAACATATTGCTTGGTGAAGAGTATTTAGCAACATTTTGATTACTTTTTCAATAAGAGATCCTCATCCATTATTGTTCACTGGATTTCGCTTGCACGAGATGCAGGAAAAAAAAGGAAAATGCAGATGCAGAATCCGTTTCCCTCATCCTGCCAATTGATTTCCATACAGGTGAGGCACTCGCTTGGAAACAGCAGCGTTGGACACTGCCGATAAGAGGACAGACAATAGGCATTAAATCGGCTCAAAAAGGAAGACAATGGAGTGAAGGGTTCTGTGGGTATAATGGGCATGAAAGCGAAACCATAATCTGAACACGGGCTAAAATAATCTCAGCCTAATTCCACCCAGAATGGATTTTAGAATAATGTATGGAAATGAGCATGTGGATTTAGAGGGTGTTAATGGAAACGAAAGTCTGTGGTAAAGGGAAGCCTCTTCAGAACAAAAATTATCTGGAAATCGGAATATAATTATAAGAATTGCGATACAATTATTTTAAATATTTATATTTATATTAAATAATTTATTTAAATTTTATAACGGGAACTAAAAAACATTTTTAGAACTAAAAATGTATTATTTCATTAAATACTTGCAAATTTTAAAATATTTATTATTATTTATTTAAAATAATTTCAGCTGTTATATGCATGTTAAAATAATTTTAACTGTAAAATGATTAAATACTTTTAGAGCTGAAATAAGTTAAATAAAATAAACTTAAGATTTGTATTTAACGCGTACAAAAACGTAGCTCCTTTACTTCCCGTTGCGAAACTCACCACACCGATCCTACCATTCCACTCAATTTCCAGTGCGCAACCTGAAAGTATGCAATGCACGGCGATAAAGATCGGGACTTACCTGGTGAAGTGGTGACTGTGCGACTCCGGTCGTCTCTCAGTCTCACCTGCCGAAATCAGTTACGATTTGCCCGCGAAAGCGTTAACAACGTGAAGCGTTCCTACGGATCTGCAAGCGAACAAGCAGGAAAACAACAACAACACCGCCGCCGCCGTCGTGTTTCGCTCCCTCTCTCGCTCTCCTGTCAACAGTTACTTTCTGACGATAGACTTTTCGAGTGTTCGTTTTCGTTCGCCGTTCGGCTCTCTCATCGCCTGTGGTTGTTGCTGCTGCAGCTCCTTCATTAAAAGATAAGTAAGGCTTAAACAACAACAATAAGCGCGAGTGTGAGTGACAACTTTGCATACTAAAAAAGCAAGAGTGTGGCAAAAGCATCAACAACTGCAACAACATTTCCAAATCCAACAACGCAGCAGAGGCGCAAAAAACCAACAGCTAAAAAAACAACAACAACGAGACATTTGAAAGGGAATTTTGGAATTGATTTCGGTTTCTATTTAATTTAGCGGTAAGTCGAGAAATTTGCAGCCTTGAGACAGTTTGAAATCCACTGAACTTGAGCAGAATTCGCGGCGAGAATATCAATTAAATCAATTAGTCCGAGAAACGTGCTAAACATAAATGTGCAAAATATATTTTGTACAGTGTGTAATTCCCCAGCAAATATCATTGAATCATTTGCCATGATTTAACAAATTTAATAAAAAATCCATTTGATTTGTTGGCCAGCCAAATTGAAAGCCATAAAAATTGCATTTTCAATAACTGAAATTAAATAAACAATTTACACACGCAAAGCGCATCGGGATTGGGGAAAAGAGTAGACACTTCCAGTGGGAAGCGAGAGGCGAGAGAAGCTGCAATCAGCCTTAACCGATGCACTAAACGAAAAATATGAGAATCTAATTAGATGCATTATTTACTTATGCGATCCCTAAATGGATTAAGAGGAATATATAAACATTTAAATAGTATTTACATTATTTTGAATATTTTTGTTTAGATAAAATCGTATTTTAAATAAAATTAATAAAATTAAAATTAAAAATTATTCAAATTGTATTTAATTAAGAACATCTTGATAATGCTTTCTTATGAATAAATTTTTTTAAGTTGAATACTTTTAGGCATTTTGTACAAATGTATTAATGAACGCCTTGTTTTTTTCTCGGTGCACTCAAGCTGAATCAATAGACTAAATAAACGAAATTAAAATACATTTTTATTGCGTACCGCGTTAAACGTGTTGCCCTGCTAACTGTTTTGGCCGCACTAGCGCAAAACACCGCCTTACATAATAATTGTTTTGATTTATTGCCACCCCTCTCGTTCGCACTGGCACTGCCCCCCTCCCTTCTCCAACTCGATCGGTCGCATTGCATAAGTGCGAATGCGACATGCATGCGATATTGCTTCTCTTTTTCGCACTCGCTTATCTCTTGGCGGCCTCTCTTTTTGGCGCTATTCATAATTCGCTTTCAGTACGACGGGTTTTTTCACCTCCACCCCCCTCCCCCTTTCTCCTTCGCCGCCAACACCACCTCCACCTTCTTCTTCCAGGCACTCCCCAAAATCCACCTCACACCAAGTGTCAACTCCGGTATTCCAGCTATGTTCCAAAGCAGGTTTCTTTGATGGTTATTTTTCTGCCTTTTTCTTTGCTTATTTTTTCTATGTTTTTGTTTAGACTGCTTTTATTTTAGTCGGTTGCTGTTGTTGTTGTTGCTGCAGCTATTAATTCACCGGTTTACTTCACCTGATTTGCTGGTTGTGCATTTTTGTCGCGTGTATTACTGGTTTCTTGCTATGTTTTCTGTGTGTGTTTTTCAGACTGTTTCTTTTTTATCTTTGTTTTTTTGTGGGCTTACCTGTGTGGCACCTGCCACGATTCAGATCCAATCTTTAGCGTTCTGCGCCTGTCACTGCTATGTGTATAGTGACTATACGCCATGCTAATTCGATTAATGATCGCGTCTTCGGTATTTAGCAATCGGGCTTTGCATTTAACACTGTTTCAGACCGACGCTTTTTGACACATTTTGCGGCTGGAAAGATCTGTGCAAGATCATCGGAAATGTCCGAAATACAACCAGTTTCTGGAAAAAAAAAGGGGGACTGGCCCAGAATCTATGGAATTTTGTCGCACAAGATGGGATTAAGATATGCCAATAAAGCCATGTGTTTTAGCAGAAAGAAGATCTGACAGTGGTGTCTAAAAAAAGGTTACTTATCAATAAATATTTGCAATCCAAGCAGGGGAATCAGCTTAAGCTTCTTGAATTAATTAAAAAAGCAATAATTTATTAAAAGTTTTTAGGAAAAAACCCTGTTAATCTGAGGTCCCAGATCAAAAATGTTTACCAAGAAAGGATTGTCTCATCATAACACCTTTTTCAGCTATTCCCAGAAGTTGTTCGATAGCGAAATGCAAAAAAAGAGAGATCGTTATAGATACACCCCTAACCAATCCATTAAAGAACCAAAATTTAACCCAAGCTTACCCAAGATAAAGATATTTTGATAAATTATGCTTTTAGGGTGAAGAAGTGAAAAATAAAGGTAATCCAACAATAAATCATTTGCTATTTTTACCAAGCAAACAGCTGATCATGAAGGCCGAAAGTGATCGTGTCTGGTTTGATCGCATTTTCGTATCCGTAGCCTTGAATTCGAAATAAGTAAACAATGATAACCGACGAGTCGCTATAGAATTCGCAAAAAACTTCAGGCTACTTATCATATTTTAGGCGAAAATCAAGTCGTGACTCATAAGGTTCCCACAACCATTCATTTGCATTTTGACTGGCATGCGAAAGCCTTAACAATTGCACTGTCTATGCACAATGGATGCTACCTGAACGTGTAGTTTACTATATATTTCTACATGTATTTTTTTAGCATTTGCAAAGGTATTTTTTCGTATACCATTAACGTGTTTGTGTGCACAGTATTGTTTGTACATGATTATTATTTCTACTTAAGCTGGCGATCATCGCTTTTTCTAAACGTTAATTTATAATATTCTCAAGGTCTTTCGCTTTGCTGAGAAAACATTTGACGCAGTCGGTTCGAGATTCGAGTATTATATAAAGAAATAACACAAAAGCTGAACTCTCCCGAAAGCTAAAGGTTCATATATCAAAATCAAAGCTTAGAAATTTTACTTTTCGCTTTTGATAAACTTTCGAAAAAAACGAGAAAAACATAAATAATGGTATAAATTATACAAAATGTGTGCCTTATTAAATGGTCGGGTCGGGCCAACGAAAACGAAAACGAAAGCCCCAATCCCGGCCGGAGTTTCGGGTCTGACTCTGGGATCTCTCACAAAATATGTTTGGCTTTCCCACTACTACTCCCTTTTTTGTTGCTCTTTTTTGTGTTTTTTTTTTTGTATCGGAAAAAAGGCCCAAACAAGATTCAAGAGCCGAAGAAACGCCTAAAAACATCAGAGTCAGCAGCAGCAGCAAGCAGCAGCAACGAAACAAGTACAAAGCCAAAGATATTTCAAAAGGCCAGCACAAAGCGGCCACGGAGAGGAGACCAGACCCGGGCAAAGCCAAAAAACAGGTTCTAGAATCAATTTTTATTTTCTCAAGCTCAACCAAAAAAATAACTACAGAAACAGAATAAAACGAAATCCAAGACGCAACAGGAAAGAAGAATTGGAAGTTAAGGGGAACGAATTTGAGATGCTCTTTAAAGAAGGGATGCAAGAATATGGGTTGCTACGAAAAATTATTCACTATAAACGTTTATTAAATAGAGAGCTATATGAAAATAATAATTAAATAGAGAACTGAAGAGAATTGATCAATAATAAGGAACTATATCAGAATAACTTAAATTTTAAAGGGTTTTTGGGACCTTTTCTTGTACCTTTTATACCATGTAGCATTTAATTTTCTTTAAAATTCTGTAAAGTTCATCCCTGACTTTAAGTCATCCCGATTTACCTCAATAAGTAACCCCTTGTATAGGGTATCTCGAAAATATTCACCGCCTGAACGCACGAAAAATATTTGAGGCAGCAGCCGCAGCATCAAAATGAATTTGGTTAGGACCAGGTTTCTACAGATACAGATACAGAGATACACAGATACTGCTTCTAAGTGGCTCTCGCTCAGTCGCCCTTGCATCCCCTCCTCTCCCCCCCAGTTCTCCACACTTAGGGCAATCTTTAAACCTTTATTTTTTCCCCTCTTTCTTTCTTTATTATTATTTTGCGGGTTGCTAAAAAAGTTTCTGTACTCTCGGCCCGCAGTGTCGTCAGCGTTGGTATCCGCCGTACGAGTACGAGTACGAGTACGAGTATCTCTGTGAGCCAAGAGGCATGTGTGTTGGTTGGTTACGCGGTGCCACATGCACACGTTCTGTCAGATACATTGCGCCTAGAATTTTTCCAGCCAAGTTTTATGAGCTTTTTGGTGAGCGAAACAAGTCGCTTACATGCATGGCTTACAGCCAAAAACAATTTCTGTTGCTGCTGTGTTGCATCTCTGCAGACCTGCTTTAGCAGCGTTTTAATTCCTCCCTATTGACACTTCCTCTGTGTGCCGTGGCTAGTTCTATAATTTTACAAGTAATTTCCCCAGCTGGCTCTGCAGCTTGTTGGTTTGCTTTTTCCTGCTTTTATTTTTTTGGCGACTCTGCAAATTGCTTATTAAAGTTTTGATTGATTGCTGAGCACGCCCCGATATCCGTTGTACGAAAACCAGAAACCTGAAACGCCAAGAAATGATATATGTAAACCCTCTTGGGGTTTCTCTTTTTCCAACTCTTGTCTTTTTGCTGGTAATGAAATGTAAAAGGCGTAATTGCAAGATTCACTTTTTTTCAAGAAGTTTAGCTTTAATTTATTGTAGACCAGAATGGGTTATTACGTTTTTAAGTAGCATTTAATAATAGGAAAATGAAAAGAACGTATAATAAGTTAATTGCATTGAAAATAAGGGAACTTCTTGATATCAAGAGGGGTTTTTCCTTACTTCTATTGCAGTCTGTGGTCATCTGATCACTTGCTAAGTTTAGATTTAATGACCAATAAATAAATTACTCATTATAGTCTTAGCTATAAAATGAATGCATCTTCTTAGCTGGTTTTTCCAAATTAGAAACAAATAAAATAAACAAACCTGTAGCTAACTTTCCCATGTGAAAATAACTCACAAAAATCATATTAAACTTAGTAAACCGTTTAGTAAATATTTAATTTTAACAAATATTTGGTACTGGGTGCGGCATAATTAGCAAGACAAGGGACCTTCTCTCTCACCTGTCCCTGAAATGCACCTGCCTGACAGTTGGGGACTTGAAGCTCAGTTGAAGCCTCGGTTTCTAAGCCAGGGGCCAGCCAGGTCACATTCAGAGTCAGAGTCACAGACAGATTTACATTCACATTACAGCATTCGTCGTTGTCATTGAATAATAGAAAAAACCACAGTAAGAATGTGAGGTTTAGGATGTAACGAATATAATATACCTGTAGTTAAAAAAATACTATTAAAGATAATACTTAAGGAACAAATTGTTTCTCTCTTCTTGAATCAAAGAAACTTCTTTCCAATTTCCTTATCCTTAAAAGTCTTAACTGAAACCAGTCTTCTCTAATCCCCTCAACCTGTTTCAACCCTCCTGTTTAGCCTCTAATACCCCGTCGAAGTACCCATTAGCAATGGGTATGCAAAGAATAAATAATCATAACCAGTTTCGCAGAGTTTCCCAGCTGTACTCCAAGGTATTTGCTAACAATTCTCAGATGCCCGCGGCGACAACAACTCGAAGACGCATCTTCTTCTATCATCTGAAAACTCGCATCTCACAGCTCGGATCTCACATCTCACATTTCACAGCTCGCAGCTTACACACATCTTTTGTGGCAGGAGAGAGGCTGCTAATGAATTTTTATGGAGATGTGTGCAAGTGATTCATGAACGGCTGTGAAACTGTCACCACTTGTATCCGCCTTGGGTGCTAAACGAACCCTAAAACTAATCACTTTTGGCGTCATCTCCTAAAAAAAAAAGAACGTAAAGCCTCATATAATTAGCCATGCATATCAGCGAGAAGCGGACAAGGGCCATGGGCCAGAAAATTCCTTAATTAAAAAAACAAAATGCGATAAGATACGCTGGCGAATCTATTAAACACGCTCCACAATATTTGATAAAGTCAAACACAAGAATTAAAATGTGTCTCAGATAAGATCGCTAGACCGAGACCAAGGAAAATCAATTATATGTGTGCTTTATGTTTCAAAAAAATCTCCCATCACGATCCCCAGATAGTGAAAGTTCTTCCTGCTCTCTTTCAGTTTATTTTTTATTTTTATGTTTTATGGCTTGCATAAAAATCTCAGTTAAAGTTAAAGTTGAAGCACTCCAAAGTGAACCCGCAAATGTCGTCAGCCTTTGTTTAATTTATTACGTAGCCTCAAACTTTTAGTCACTTTTATTAACAAAACAGTGGAATTATCAACGTAGCTTTACTTGGCAGTGAAATATTATTGCCATAAGTTGATTTTTTTATTATTTTTAGCTGGCGAGGGGATTATATAATACTTATAAAAAGGCAACTTACGTTTTTCTACTCATTTATGACCAGACTAATTGAGATTTTAAGGTATTTTAGGGGAGTTTCGCCACAGTTTTGCGTATATCATAAAGCATTTACCCGAGAAGGTAGGCACTAATTTGTAAATAATTGCTCTAGACTCTATAATGTTTAGTAAATCTTTATTATTTTTGTATATTAACAAGGGGAAATAGCTGTGAAATGAGTCGATCGACTGGGTAATATCTGATTACCAATCCGTTCCCAGGAACTGATATCTTAAATAGCCCGCAGACAACCCACAAATCCCCCTTCTGGGTATGACTCAGGTGTTTAGCACTCGCCTCATGAATTTCTCACCTAAGCGGAGAGAAGACGTTTTCTTATTAAAATTTTATTGCGATAAGCCTAGGAATAATCCCCTCGCAAATTAATTTTATCTCATTTCTGCCTATATTTACATTAACCTATAATTAAATTCCATTTCGAGTGTGCGAAAAGGTAGCAATAAACCGAATTTAATTAGAATTAACTTGCAAGTTTGCCGCCCAAATCGAGAGAGAATTCCCGTTGAGAAAATCTCATGATAGGTTTTTTGTATTTTTTTGGGGGGATATATATCCGTTATATGGGAGAATCCCTAGGCGAATCGAAATCAACTACCTGTAAGTGCCTAACGGCTAATTTGCTTTAATGATGAGAAACCGCTTTGGTAAACAAACAGCAGGTAACAACAATGGAGGCTGTCTGCCATGCGGGCCTTCTGAGGGGGGTTGTCAAGAGGGGGCGGGGTTTTGGCCAGCATTGTGAATGATAAAACCTGACAGTGTGTGTGTGCGTGTGTACTTCATGCTTGATTGCAAATTCAATTAAAGTTTGCGCAGTTCTCGAGGCTCGACAGAAGCGGAGAAGCGGAGAGAATCGAGAGAAAAGCCAAAGGGATAGAGAGAGAGACCACTGGCGAACGGGAAATCGCTTGACAGGGCACAAAAACCGATTTATGAATTTGCGAAAGAGAGTACCAATTATAGAGCTGGTCAAGTTATAGCCTAGATTTTACAGAGAAGCAGGAAAATGTTTAAGGGAAAAGTTATGGAAACTTTAAAGATAGTATTAGCTAGAATTTATAGGTAAAATCTAATAAATCTCCTAAAAAAATTTAAATAAAATATTTAATAAAGAAAAATAATTGTCTTACAACTTTTCTTCTCAAAAAAAAACTGATTTACTCATATATTTCAAAAATAAAATAAAAAAGGTATATGAAAATGTTCTTCTTTATTTATTAATTATGTTTTAATTCTTATAAACAAAATTCTACTTCACAAAAGCCTTCAAATTTAAACCAAGAATTTAATTTATTATTCATTTAATAACTTTTCAAAGACATTTCAACACTCGATTGAATGTTAAAAACCTATATAACCTTATAGCCAAACATGTAATTAAAATACCTCCTGAAAAAAAGCACCACCCAATTGCTTTATAATTAGTCAAAATTGGCCAAGACAAAAGAAACCCTTGATTAGTTTCCATTATTATTTTCTAGCACCATCTTCAATTACATTTAATGGCCATTTTTATAATAATTGTTGTATACCTTATTAACCACAAATACAGCATTATGCGAGCATGTTTCGTTTAATTTCCGTCTATCAATTTAACGATTTCTTTGTTTGAGCGAGCTGCCTGTTTGTGACGTTTTTTATCCGAATGCCAGTTCCGCTTCCTAATAGAAATCCAAATCGAGCGGTTGAGTGCCATAAACCCACATACATGCGAGTGAAAACAATTATTATTATTATTTTTATTATTATTATTTCAATCCCATCATCCCATGCAAACAGATTTCCCCCAAAGCACCCACAACTAGTCGTATTGTTGGTTCTCAATTGAATTTTTTTGCGCCTCATTGTTTACCTTTGTATTGAATTAAAAATCGCTTACAATGAAATGGAGGCTGGACAACAATTGGCGTGGGGTGGGGAAAAGTCAAGGTCATTATCCAACGAGCTCATCTTGTTCCAATAAATTAAGCCCTCGCAGTGGAGAAGCTAAAGCTAATGCCAACATTTATAAATCTTGGAGCCTCTCCTCAAATGATGATTCAACTTTCAGCACAAAAAAAATATAAATAAAAAAGAACCAAAACAAAAACATAAATAAGTACAAAAATAAAAGGCAAACAAATTTTCAAGCCGAGGCGGAACACAAAAAAATGCCTTTTGTAATTTGCAATGCCTGACACTGCGATTGGAGTATTTTTCTTTATGTTTCTTTTTTAATTATTTTTAAGTTCAGGGGCTTTGAGGCTTTGAAGCCGCTGCTGCTGCATTCGTTGACTGAAAATTACGGGCAATTAATATCGGAGCGGATTTTTCAATTGTGAGAGGCACCGATGACTACAAGCGATGTGTGTGTCTCACATGGCTAATTAGCAAGTTTACAAGTTGAATTTTGGAGTTAAAGCCCTGAAGGTCATCGGGATTATATAGAAGTTTGTGTTTTAAAGATTATAAATCAATTTAGAACGGGTTTATGAGACAATAAATAAAGAAAATAAATATATGTTTGTTAGCAACATCGATAAGTGTTGCTCAGCATGAATCTAGCAACATCAATGATTGTTGCTCAGTATGAATCTAGCAACATCAATGAGTGTAGCTCAGCATGAATCTAGCAACTTCAATGAGTGTTGCTCAGCATGAACCTAGCAACATTTGTTTCTATTTGGGTGTTTCACAACATGTTCCTAACTGTTCTCAACATATTCTTTTGCTTTCCGATGTGTTTAATTTAGGTTTTTTATAAATTTGAGCTTATTTAAACAAATTTAATTCATTATACAATGCTTTGGGTACAGGCGGTGACATTCTCTTATAGCTTTCCTATTTATATTTATTTATGTAACTTGAAACGCATTTCCCAACTTGATATTTACACAATTTCCTGAGACATTTTATGCGTTATATTTTTAGCAACAAATATTTTTGCCATATATGTACGTACAACAAATTTTCAGGAAAATCACGTTCCTTACCAGCAAATTGTCTCCGTGTAGCGATAAGCAGGCATACTAAATCAATTTTGACCCATGAGCACATGCATGTGGAATTTCTATTTGGGCATTCGCAGGTTTCCACGGTCCAACGTTGGAGCACACCGACGAAAACACAAAACCCAAACTTAAGCACGGCCATAAACGGCGTTGTTTGGCGAGCAATTACACTTATGGCAAGTACTTGCCATAGAAACTATCGCTCCGCCAATTGGAATAAATAGAGCCGAAGCCAACAGCACGTACTACACGCGGATTTCAAACTCTGGTGGACACTGGACTACCTACCTCTCCGTTAGACCAGGGTCTCTCAAGCATTTTGGGGTCAGGTGGTTATGTGGGTCAGTCCAGCGGGGCGGCGGCAACTGTCATAAAGGAAGCCTGCGATAAGGTGGCCAAAAAGCTGAATGGGCGAGAAGTTTCCGTTATCATTCAGTAGTCGCCGATTGCCATAAAAATATACATAGTATGAATGTATATATATCTAACCACTGGACTTGTTGATTGCCCGCCTCCTCTGGAGCTCCTCTCTCTCTCTCTTTATAAAACACACAACTTAATGACGAACTTGGCACGATATTGTGACATTTCCATACCAGACTCTTGTCTCGCTTTTCAATGAACAGAACCTCATTATGAAATCTGGCATTTTATCACTAAATGTTTCAACGCCAAATGAGATATGTTAGAGGCAAATTTGTAGAAGCTTCAAATGCGATTGATTGTTACCCTGTAAAGACGGAGAAATACATAAGCTCTCTCTTTCTTTCGCGTTTTGCAAGCAATGTACAAGCATTAGCAAACGAGAGAGAGTTTATTTTAAGATGCAGTGTTTTTTTTTCTCTCGAATTACAATGAAAGGAGAGAGAGGTCACTCTTTCCTTTAGTGCTTTGCCGGCAATGTTCAAGCATTAGAGAACAAGAGAGTTTATTTTTAGCTGTAAATATGAAATGATAAGTTTAGTTGTATGGAAGGAGTTTTCTATACCCAAAATAGGAAATCAATTTAGTTAAAAAATTCAGACCTACTTAACAGTTAATATACCCTATAAAACGATGTGTGCCTAGGGTATCGTCACACTATTATCAAAAAAGTAAACACTACCAAACAAATTCATATTGCTGTCGCCAATTCAGTAAGCCAAGTCAGTTTGCGGTTAAGCTCTGTCCAAAGCCCCTTGCCAAACTTGATGAATGCATTAAAAAAATAATATTTATATTTGTTCTTTGCCTTCACAGAAGTCACGATGTCCACGCCCACTTCCCCCAAGACACCTACACCGCCCACCTTGCCGCCGGGCGTGACCAAGACCTGTCACATAGTCAAGAGGCCCGATTTCGATGGCTACGGTTTCAATTTGCACTCGGAGAAGGTGAAGCCAGGACAATTTATAGGCAAGGTCGATGCCGATTCCCCGGCAGAGGCAGCTGGCCTAAAGGAAGGTGATCGCATCCTGGAGGTCAACGGCGTGTCCATTGGCAGTGAAACTCACAAGCAGGTGGTGGCCCGGATCAAGGCCATTGCCAACGAGGTTCGTTTGCTGCTCATCGATGTGGATGGCAAGGCCATAGAGATGAAGCCCTCGTCTCCTCCAGCAGCTGCTACGCCTGCTGCCTGTAATGGTAATGGAGCCAGTCAGAATGGTTATGAGGGCACCAAGCAGGAGATGCCGGGAGCCAGTGCCAACATCAGTAGCATTAGCATGGTGAGCACTAAGCGATCCTCCAATGCCAGCAGCATCCAGAGCGGCAGCACCATGAATGCCTCCGATTTGGATGTGGTCGACAGGGGACTCCCATCGCCGCCGCCTCCAGTGGTTAGTCCCCTGCCCGTGCAGCAGCACAACGGCGGCAGCAAACCCTCCTCGCCGATTAACAACAACACGTTGATGAGCACACCGCCGCCGCCATCTGCCACCGGGCTAAACAACAATGGCAGCGTCTATAATACCAACGGAAATGGCACCAATGGCATGACCACGCCCATAACGCCACCTCCAGCAACGACGATGGGTGGCAATCGTGCGGGCAGCCTGAACTTGCCGCTGACAGCTGCCGAAATGAGGGCCAAGCTGGCCTCCAAGAAGAAGTACGACCCGAAGAACGAGAGTGTGGACCTCAAGAAGAAGTTCGACATTATCCAGAAGCTCTGAGACGACGAATGGAACACCATACTTGTTATAATGTCAGGATGAGGAGCTGCTAGAGCTGGTTCTGTCAGGCACACACCACAAACACAAAACACAAAACACACAACACACCACACACACAATATACAATATATGTTTAGCTAGTAGTACGCAGAGTCACTTATTAACTAAGCAAGTTTTTAATTATTAGCCCCTAAGAGCGAAGAGCGAAGCGATGGAACGAACTAAAGGGCGGATGGATGGAGCGCTTCCCTCTTGGAATATCTACCACAGACGACTTGAAACGTATTCATTCCTCTGCAAAAATTCAAATTGAAAATGTTATTGAGCGCTGCTGCGGTTCATTGAACAACTTTCGTTGATTATGTACTTGGTTTTGCTTGTATTTTTGTGAATCAAATAAAGCAAAATTTATAAAAGAAACAAGTGTTTTTTTAAAGTGACAGCTGAGCAAACAGCCAGCGGAGAGTAAAATATGCGTGGAACGAGTTTCTAAGCTGACATTTAACATTTAATTTCAAGTTCTTACTAAACGTTCGTCAAATTTGATGTTTTTATTCAAATCAACATCTCAGTTAGTTTACAGTATCAAAATATATGTCATATCTGGGGAAATTATAGACTAGTTAACTTTTAAGGAGACCCGCCCATTAAATTCAAGTTGTTTTCTACCTAAAAGTGCAGCTCCTGCCGCTTGAGGTTACAGAGAGCAGCTGCCACAACTATCATTTCATCGAGATAGCCCAGCAGCGATTTTTTCTGAATGGCCGAATGACCGAGTAGCCGAAATTCCCGGAAATTATCAATCATATCCCGCATTTGGGCCCGGCACGTCTGCTCTTGGACCCTCAACGTGGGCAGCTGTATCGAGGGAGCTCGTTTCGAGGTAAGGGCACCATCCACTATGCTAAGGGATTGCTGGTTGGCCAGCTTTCCGCCCAATTGTTGGGCCTCAAACTTGCTAAGGGATCGCTTCGGTCCGTCCGCTGGTGGCGGTGGCGGATAGTCAAGCTCATCCCCCGAATCATATTCTGGTTCAGTCTTCCGGACACGCGGCACAGCTTTGCCTGGCTCCGCGCACAATGTCAGGTACTTGGGTATCATATCGCGAAACTTACTGGCCTCGAACAATTGGAGATCATCACAACGACCGGGATAGGCGCTGGAAACGTAGCTGATGATGCCTTGAGTGGAAAGAGAAGAGAAAACCAATTAAGAATTACCTTTAAATTTAAACTTTTATAGCTCCTGCTTTACCATTCGTATCACAGCACAGTATAAACTTGTAACTGCTGGAACTATCCCATCGTATCTCCTCGGAAACATCCGTTTCCACACACTCAATCATCGAGCGGAGGTGCAGCAGATTTGCGCGGTATTCCAGCGGCGTGTGCTTCAGCCGCTCATTATGGTGTCGGGCATCTGGCCAGCGAATCAACGGAGCCAGGCAGCGGGCCAGTTTGATGAGTGTCCGTTTGAACAGCTCCTCTACATCCCATTCGCTCAGCTCGAAAATCTGAGCCAGCGTGGCAAATGGTTCGTTCTGGCGCAGTTTTCTTAGGGTTATAAAGCAGTCAAGATGCGTGATATTGGCACTCCGGCAAATGAGGCGCTTTAGCAGTGGCAAGTGCTCCCCGGCAATGCCCAAATGAAGCATTGTGGACTGTTCCATCAAGCCTAGGGTTAGACTACGCATGCTCCGCTGCGGCAGCGGTAGATTCCTCTTGATGAATACAGCCTGACGCACCGCGGAGGAGACTCTGGAGTCCGCCGACACTGTTGGAGTGCTTTGAACCGATGTCGTCCGGCTGGTACTTGGCGTAGAAGATGGCGATGGAGTCGTAGAGGAAGGTGTGGAGACACCCTGCGGTGGCACCAGCGCTTGCCGCGTGGTAGCCTTGATGATCGTGTTCGGCGGCAATGAACTGATGGCCACGCCTAGACCTTGGGAGTCGCGCTTTGCCTGCCACTGCAGGGAGGAAGGACCACTGGCCTGGATCACATATTTCGGTGGCTTTGGCACGGTTCCTAAGGAAAAAAAATACTTTTAAATGAGATTTTTATGAGGATTTTAATGCTTTTGCCCCACTGTACCTGCTGCAGTTGTCGTTGAAGCAGCTCCTGCTCCCGTTGTAGCCGTTGCAGCTCTCTTCATGCTGGGCCTTATGACAGCCGGTATTTTATTGAGAACAATGCCGCCCGAGGACACTCTTATAGTAGCATTTCGCGGCTCCACTTGGGGGTTTCCAACGACGGGCTTCTGCAGATATTTTTGGTAATTTAATTTCACAAAACTCTTAACTTGCGTCCCCTGCACATTTCTCTAAACAGCTGTTCGCGTTGTGCCCCGGTGTGGCAACGCCAAATGTCAACAAATCAGAAAAAAGTTGTTTATTTGCTTGTACGGATTTTCACTTACTCTGTTTATCTGCTGGGGATCTATGGTTATAGGTTTTAAAACCACACCTGGCTGTAGGTCCACTAAGCCGCCGCCGGATTTGCGGTATTTGGTTATAGTCACCGACATTTTAGCGGCTTAAAGCCCGTTTTTTTCGCGCAGGAATACAGACAAGCGGTTTTTTGCAGTTTCTATAAGAAAATTGAGAGTGGCGTTGCCAGATCACTCTGAGCTCGGTTGAAGAGTTCAGTCTGGCAACATTTGAGCTAGAGAGCGTTGCCAGATTTTCAAGTCTCGATCTGGACTGTTTGTGGTGAAGGCGCAATTTTTCGAAAATGAAGCCCGCGCCAAAGCTTACACCATCAAAGTGCAATTAGTGAGTGTACTTGATGGGTAATTGCAGTAACTGTTGTTGCGAAATGCAATTTGGCTATGCGCTACGTTTACGCTTTGCGTTTAATGCCTCGCAAAAACGAGGGCATTGCGCACTTGAAGTATCGTTTTGTTTTTGAATTGTTACTCTGTCTTTTGTGTTTATTACGGATTCAATTGCAAATAGATGCATGAAAATGTACACACAGAAAAATTGAGCTAATGTCTTTGATATTTGGAAAAGATTAACTGCTGAAAAATGCTAATTTAAGCCAGCGTTTTGTGGTATCTTGTGGATCTCAGCAAGTTTAATTTACATTATTTTCCCATGTGTAGGTATCAATTTTTGGTTGGTAATATCTATGCATCAGTATTTTTTCCCCTCTCTCTCTTGTATTTTGCTTGCCATTATGACGGGCAACGCCATAATTGCGAAAATGTTGCCAAGTTTTGAACGAGTGTCTGCTTCCTGCAATTAATTTGGCAGTCCGATGACGCAATCGTCAATCCGATCGGATCGCTCCTTGCATAATGAACTGGCCAGAAGAATACCCACTGAGAGCGGACAGCAGTAAGTGGCAACTGGTTTTCTTTCATTTTCATCTCCATTTTCCGCCATGAGTGTGTTACGTGTTACGTGTCGTTTCTTGGCCATGGCTCGCTGCTCAATTTTCACTTTCACTTCCGCCCGCGACCCGCCAAACCCATTAATTTTCGCGCAGTGTTGTTGTCAGTGTTTCTTTAGCTTATAATTTAAATAGAAATCGTAGGGTCTAACACAATGATAAAAGTACTAACACATTTGGCTTAAAACTGATGCGGAAACCAATAAGTTTTTTTTGGGGGGTAAGTTTTGGCTTCCGCAAGATCTCGACGGGAGTAGCGAGTTAGTTTGTCCTCTCACTGCTACTCCCTGGTGGTACTCCCTCTTCTGCTCTGGCTCTGGAGAAGCGTCTTCTTCTCCTCTTCCTCCTCCACTTCCTTCTCCTGAACTTCCTCCTCCTTCTTCTTCTCCTCCCGCTCGTGTCACCCGTTCAACGTCCAGCTCAACGTTGCTGCGCGGATGTATCTAAGAGATACAGATGGACTCGCTCGCTGCTTGTCGTGCGCTCTTCCTCCTTCCTGTTCGTTCTTCGTCATCTCTTATTCCTCCTCCTCCTGCTGCTGCTTCATCATCATCTCCTTGTGCTCGCGTTCTGTGCTTCTGGCTTCGGTAAATCCCCGGGAGATCCTTAGTAGTGTCCATGGCCATGGCCATGATATTCCTCATGGTGGTCATCCTCGTGCTCATGGTGATGCTTGAAGATGGGCACCTCGACATGGTACTTGTGTGGCACCGGAATCTCCTTGTGGATGGGCACCTTAACCTCCGAATAGACGGGAATTGGCTTCTCAATGGGCACCCTAACCTCATAAGGTACAGGTTTCTCGACGGTGTAGGGAACCTTCTTCTCCACGGTATAAGGCTGTGGCACGGGCACCTTCACATGGACAGGATAAGGTTTCTCAACCTAGAAAGGAAATGAAAAGAGGATTAATGGGTTAATAGAGCAGTTTTTGATGGATGTTTCTTCTCAAAGGATATGATCTTTACTCACCTCAACCTTGTAGGGCTTGTCGACTGGCACTTTCACCTCATACGGCACCTTCTTCTCCACGACCACGGTGTATGGCTTCTCGACCTCCACATCGTATGGTTTTGGCACCTCCACATCGTAAGGCTTCTCCACCTCATATTTGACCTCGTATGGGACCTTCTTGATCACCTCATATGGCTTGGGAACTGGCACCTCAACCTTAACCTCATGCGGAACCTTCTTGATCACTTCATAAGGCTGAGGAACTGGAACCTTGACCTCATAGGGGATCTTCTTAATGACCTCATAGGGCTGGGGTACGGGCACCTTAACCTCGTAGGGCTTGTCAACTGGCACCTTCACCTCATAGGGGATCTTCTTGATCACCTCGTAAGGCTTGGGGACATGGACAGGCACCTTCACATACTCCTTGACATGGACGGGCACCTTCTTCTCCACGATGTAAGGCTGAGGCACATCCACTTTCACCTCATAGGGGATCTGTTAATGGGAATTAGTGATCGATTTTGATGAGATCAAGGAAGTAGCTCTAAGAGATTGGAAAATATATATATCTTAAAGGACTCGTAACTCACCTTCTTTTCGACGGTGTAGGGAACATGTTTGGTGACCGTGTACGGAACCGGTACCTTCTTCTCAATGGTCACCGTCTTGATGTGCTCGTGATGGGGCTCATGATGGGGCTGGTAGTGATGATAGTCACCCAAATGGAGGCCCCTCTTCTCCACGGTCTTGCCATCGCCCTCGGCCTTATTATCCTCAACTGCTCCACCAAAATGGGCCAATGCCACGCACACGGCGAGACAAGGAAGTACGAACTGCAAATGGAGGATACGGAGGGCACGGTTCACTCTCTATCTCAGAACTCATCACACAATGGACACTTCAACTTCAGGCACTTCTGCTATATATCCTCGGGAAGGGGCTCGACATTTTTGGATTTACCATTCGCATTGTTGAGCTGCTGATTCGACGTCTCACGGGGGAACAATTACTCCACGGTTCGCTGTGCTGCACGGGTAACGAGATCCAAGCTGGGACTGAATCGCTGAGCCGCTGCACTCGGCTTATATACACCGAAAAATTGGACTGTCTTGTGTCTTTCTATATCTCGCAACGGCCCAACGTCGACGGACAGACGGTGTGGCGCATTCGCAACTCTTTTGGTTGCCGTTTGTTGCCTCTGCCTCTGTCGTTGTTGTTGTTGTGGATTTTGGCTTAGTAATGAAAAGTCAGTCGGGGGAACGAACGTTTGGTGTTATATGAAAACTTGTTTCTGTTTCGGTTTCGGTTTCAGCAGCAACATCAACAGGGGGATGGCATGGCAGGAGTTTGGGATTAACCGGGTCGATATCCTACAGACAATAGCTAGGAAGTGGATGGAAATCTGTGTTGTGGTACCACAGACCCACATAAAAGTCAGCCGACGCTTTGAGCTTGGCGGCTTTACTGAATTTTTACTGAATTGCAGGCCAAAGCTTCCGTTTGGACCCACACCTGGCCGGGATATATGATATATACGATTAGAGACTGGGAGTCTCTGCGAGATTCGAGAGATTCGAGAGGCTGGAACTTGGACTGGGATTATGCAAATGCCTGCGGCTATTGACTTCGACTCGAATGCGAGTTGCAAAGCCAACACAGGCAGGCCGAAACCCCAAAAATGGCCAAAATCCGATACCCGCCGAGTGTGGTAAGTGGCAAGAGACAATAAGAAGGTTAAGCTCTAAGCACAATGCGTTTTGATATTTGATATTTGATATATTTTACATATTTGATCTCTCGTCTTATAGAGCTTTATGGGGTCATCCATATCATCGCAAGGCGGTGGTGAGTGGGACCACAAAAGATGTGCACATATAAAAATATATGAGCTTTAGTAGAGTTAAAATGTTTATTATTATTATAAATTTGTTTTTTGGTTTATAAAACCAAATGGAAAATGAGGAAAATTTGTTTAATTTTGGACTTTCACGAATTCCCAAGAAGATTGATTAAAGAAAGAAAGATTAAAGATTAAAGAAAATAAATATATTTGGGTACTATTTTTAGTAGATTTAAAATAGGAATCTTTGAAATAAAATTGTAATACAACAACAGTAGTTTTTTATTTGTTCTAAATGTAACTATAGGTCAAGTTTCTGAAAACTAATATAATATATTCTAAAAATTTGACGTTTTTATAATAATCTTCATTAAAAAATAAGATCAACTTAAAAATGTTCGAAATATTTCTGTTTATTTATTATATTCTACACTTTTTATATATGGGCAAATCCCACGTGTCGCACGCTACATTCGCACGATTTAAGCTAATGAAAATCAATTTTTGGGGGGTTTTTTTAAAGATTTACCGTAAACTTTTGTTATTTGTTTAGAGTGAATTGAGAGTACTTTCGGAGGGTATAAGGTTCAATTTCACTGGAGTCACTGTTTTGAAAATAATTGATAAAATTGTGACGTGTCGCACGCTACACAAAGTGGAAGTTAGTTTCAAAATTTTCATTTCAAACGCAATTTTTAGCGAATTGTGCAAAATGAACCCTATGAAAGATAATATCCTAAAGAAAGTTAAGAATATTAGAAGACAAAAACCGACCGTTTGGTCTTAATAATGTTTACGGATTTTTAGAAAAGCCGTAAACCCATTGTGTCGCACGCTACGTGTCGCACGCTACACTTTGTTCCATCATACTTGTCGTGTTGTTTTTTAATATTTAGGTAAATTAGAAGATCATATATCCGTTTTATTTTGACTATTTGCATTCTTCTAGTGATATTAGAAAACAAAAGTCAAAGCATAAAGCATCGTTTTAGAAGATTTCTTAAAAAGAAAACAGGTCTATTTTTATGATGTTTTTCATTAAAATAATGAAAAATCGCGTTTTCGCGAATATGCTTTCGAATA